>JALIZH010018009.1:0-104007 GCA_030522465.1 Rhipicephalus appendiculatus
CATTTGATGTGAAACTCGCGTGCTGCATCCAGGCTGTGGCGGTCGCATTTTATGGAGACAAACTGCTACAGACCTGTGCACTTAAATTTAGTACAGGTTCAAATTGCCACGAGATCGTGATTCCCAAGTCCTTTACAACGACATACCTCATACTCATGAGGTGGTTTTTGCACTTAAAACGCCTACAATTAGTAATCGCATTGCCCACGAATTGTAGGTGGTGCGCTGTGCGATTCAAGATGGCGCCCGGAGGAGGGTCCACCTCTTTGTTAACATAGGAACAGAAAGGACGGAAAGGATCCCTCTGATATCAACATCACCGCGTCACCACTCTGTATCACAAACATGTCGATGTTAATGTCAGAACTGTAATAGCACATTGGTGGTAGTCACGTGTGTTTTCACTGCCATGGTATAAATGGGTCCACATGACAGAATAAAGATCAATTGTAAGTCAGCGCATGTCATCGTCTGTATTCCTTTGTATTGGTTTAAATTTCAGCGGTTTTTCCTTCTGTGCACAATGAACCAGCTTGCCCAAGCCCTAACCCTTGCAAAAAACTACAACAAAATGACATTGTGACCGATCCAAGGGTCACGTCACATTTCTGTCAATGCTCCTTCTTTGTCGTTGAGCCCATACTGCCGCGAACAATGTTTATGACAGGGCAGAAAGAATTACCCGTGCTTCTCTGCTTAAATTTTGATAGTTTGCGTTCTGCGAGTGTCAACATCAATGTTCTTTTCTGGATGTTTTACGCGCATCCTTACATACTCACAATAATTATCATGAAAAAAGCTCCGTTCACACCTTTGTAAGGAAAGCAACGCCTAAATCTATACGAATTTCGAAAGAAGAAAGCTTCTGAGGAAACAAAAATGTTCGCCCTGGTTCACTAATTGAGCCTGGCACAAGTGGCTTTCCGGGGCAGTCGCTCATTCCGTTATTTTCATTACGTTAACGAACACGCCTATGTGAAGACCAAACACTGTTTAAAATTTCTTGAACGATGCAAATGACAGTCGGTTCTTAAATTATTGGTACAACGTGAAGATATATCTCAGAGCTATACTGTCATTAATAGTACCATAGCTTATGGTGAAACATGTTGATGGCAAACTTTAACAAGCCTCAAATACCAGGGATATTAGTGTTAGGACATAGCACCGTATACTTCCTTGTTTCGCCTGATAGCTAGCGTTTCCTCCATCCATTTATTCAATAAAGAAAGAACACATCGGCTGAACAATAGGAGACAGAGAGTAAATATTGTTCCTTGATGACGGAGGAGTGCGATATCTCCTCAAAATTCAGCCTTGAGTCGCACATTACCATCAAGCCTCAAAGACTTACTTCAATACTTTAGCAGTAAGTAGATGTATACCTGCGCCCGCGTATCGACGAACCGATGGTGTAGGATGCTTCAGTTCGAAGGTTAGAAAATTCGGTAGATTCCACGTACCACGGGAAATGCTACGAAATGACGCTAAATATATGTACACATGTTGTACGCACCGACATATGTTGAACAATCGCATATGTTTCATATGACCAGTGGCTTACAGTTGCGTAACGATGCCAACACCAACATGGGTATTACCAACACCAGAACCGGTAAGCTGACAAGTCGAGCTTGTACTTGCGAGCATGGTAACCCTGGCTAGTGCTACGTAGTCTAACTACAATGGATGGCGCTTATCGAATATTGACGTTAACCCGACATAACACAGGAGTACATACCACAGGAGTACACAGGAGTATCTATCTATCTATCTATCTATCTATCTATCTATCTATCTATCTATCTATCTATCTATCTATCTATCTATCTATCTATCTATCTATCTATCTATCTATCTATCTATCTATCTATCTATCTATCTATCTATCTATCTATCTATCTATCTATCAGCCGCCGACGTCTGGGCGCTCTCGTGATCACTTCCTTAATTTTGGGTAGACCAAAATTTGTATGGGACGGTAAGAGGGTCTGACGATTATGACTGTCTGGTGATGAAATGAATAATTTTGAAAATCGCGTCGCGTACGACGTCAAACCCTTTCGTCCAGACACGTGTGGCACATACCCGTACACCACGGGCCGCCGTATGCTGGTATGAGCCTCAGGTGTCTGACAATTTATATCTACCGAGGAACGGCGAGAACAGAAACTGGTAATTTTAATGTGAGAGCGTTAAGAAAAACTGACATCGGGAGCGTTGACCCGACGAATGCAAAGAATAAATGTTATGGTCCCAGCACGAATCGAACCCAAGCGTTCTGCGTGGCAATCAAGTATTTTACGTTAGAGCCACGCCAGGTCATAGTACTGCTTTGGAAAAAGACCCCATGCAGGCGTAATGTTGGTGAAACGTCAACGGTGGTTGCAGTTCTGCCCATATAGTTTTATAAACATTACATATGTACTCCAATGATACAGGCGTCACGTCGGGTTTGCGTCAATTGTAGTAAAGCGCCATCCACTGAACTTGGTCTACGTAGCACAATCCAGGGCTTCCATCCTCGCAAGCACAAGCGCAACGTTTCAGCTTACCGCTTCTGGTGTTGGTAATGCCCGCGTTGCTCTTGGCATCTTTACACAACTGTAAACAACTGGTTATATGAAACATATGCGACTGTTCAACATACATATCTGTGTGTATACGAGTAACATATGTACATATGTTTAGCGTCATTTCGTAACGTTTCGCTCAACAAAAAGTTTCAACCACAGTCACCTTCCCTCCGCATGCTTCGCATGACATCGATTCACAAGTACCTGGGATCTGCCGATTTTTTTTTCTTCACGGGAGAAGTCTGTTGAGTTTACCGCACATTACAGAGTGCGAGTTGATGGCGGCTAGTTTTGGTCCTTGCTCAAGTCGTGAGTTCTTGCTTAATCGACAGATATGCTCTATAGACCTTGT
Source organism: Rhipicephalus appendiculatus (assembly GCA_030522465.1). Taxonomy (NCBI): domain Eukaryota; kingdom Metazoa; phylum Arthropoda; class Arachnida; order Ixodida; family Ixodidae; genus Rhipicephalus; species Rhipicephalus appendiculatus. Next base: position 2,929 of record JALIZH010018009.1, read on the forward strand.
GCCGTCGTTTTATCTCTCTGTGGTCACCTTATCTCGGTTGACTTGGGTTTCAAGATGGATCCCGCACGTGACCTTTCCCCTACACAGTGCTTGTTTATAGGCGCTTACTGTGATCAGTGATTCGGGTCTTCTTTTCCCATTACGAGAGCTGCGATGTGCTTATTTTGAAGTCATTAGAACCCCACTTTGCTTGGTTGAGCCAAATGGTTTATAGAGCATCTACCTAACTTGCTTTCGCCACTATTTTAACGTCATAGACCTACGGGGAAATGCGGGATAAACAAAGCGCATCGAGAATCGAGAAGCATCGAGAAGGTGCCCTTAACATGCCAATAATTCTTAGAGCATGACAAAGTTATTGCTTTTGCTGGCAGGTCGAGTGAATGAGGACCATGGTAGGCAGCCATTCAGCAAGAAAAGGCTTAATTGTTGAAACGTGGGGCTTCCCAATATCAAGGTGAAGATTTCTAGAGCCGACCTTTTAAGCGTACTGTGCAGATACAGAGACGGTTGTTGATTCAGTCACCGAGAGAGCTGGCGGAACGAAAACGGTTTCTTTTAAAGACGATAGTATTTCTTGGGATACTTAAACGCAACAATTTTGGTCTGTCTGTCTGTCTGTCTGTCTGTCTGTCTGTCTGTCTGTCTGTCTGTCTGTCTGTCTGTCTGTGACCCGATTCACCTACTCGGCCAAAATTTAACTAATTTCTGAACACCCAGCCATCTTGACCTAGTGTTTTCGTTCATACTTGTGAACATATTCGATCAAAAAGCAAATACTACGCGTACCTGAGGCGCAACATTAATATGTAAGTATCAGGACTTGTGTTCTTTCATTAGAAAATACACAGATACGTAATTCTAAAGACCCTAGTGTCTTTTAGGCTGTGCTGAAAATGCGAAGCTGTGTATGAACTGCGACGCTTTGCACGAAAAAGCGCTTTGCCGACAATAAAGTACAGCCGCTGGCAGTGGCCCTTGGTTCAACACAAGCTCATGTTTTTCGATGGCGTCCATATCTCGCGCAGCGCCGCCTCTATTTTATCAATGCCAGCCAGATGCAGCCAATTCAACTTAGAGTAGGCGCTGTCTGAGGCAAGGCAAAACATAGGAGTACGGCCGGCACAAGACTATCGTCTTTCGACGACATTTGCAGCGAAGCACGCAGATACGCGGCCAATTTTTTTCATTTGTGTGACGACTCAGCACCAGTGGGATGAACGATTCACCTGAAACCCATTTTATAGTAAATTCCTAGGGATGCGAGCTATCATCCACACGAAAAAATGTTGGGCAATTATTTTGAAGCTTCACGCCATAGCACTTAGCGTGAAGTGACTGAATGTCTTTGTAGCCCATTCTTTACTGTCAAAAATGCACTGCTGTTTAGCTTAACCTTCGCTATGGCGTTTCTACAATAGAGCGAAAAGAAATGCAGATGATACGGATCAGTAATATCATAGCAAACAGTGCCGGTAAACGGGACTAAAAAGACAGACAGGACTTTCGGCTAGATCAGTGCATCAGCGCATAGTCTTGTGTTTTTGCGCTGACAAGTTCAGCGCGAAGTCCTCTCTGTCTTCTAGTCCCGTTTTCCCGCGTTGTTTCCTGTTGTGAAGCCAAGCCAACAAGCTCAAGTTGATACCCTTTTAAAGGATCAGTAATAATTACCTCTCTCGTATTATATATGTTACAGGGTGTGCCATCCAGATCGTGCATATAAATCTCACCCTTCACATCTGTCGTTGATTGAAAGGAAGTATTGCAGCGATAGTAGCATACGCCCAGGGTCTGTATGAAGACATGAATACAACATGGACGTCAAAGATTAAAACACTGGCAATACGGTACATCTTAAAACAATGATTAGTTTGGCTACGGGTAAACCACGCGTAGCTATACAACCACATAACTCTTCAACATAGTACATTATCTGGCAGTTATTTTAGTCGAAATTGTAGTAAAGTAAGCGCTGGAAGGCGTGCTGCTAAGGTGAATATAAGTGGTCCACAACCACAAGCAGCCAACAGCTTACGATTATAAGGATATGAGAAGGCAATGATGTTGAACTGTCATTCTCAAAGGCTATTAAAAGCGAACGATGATTCAGTACCACGAAAACATGGTCAAAACATGTGCTGCAGAGGGATGCCTCTTTTGTACAGATTAGTAAAAGTAGCTATTCTTACGTATTCATTTTGTTCACACTTGTTTTAAATAAGGCTTTGTTCGTCTGTGTGATCATGCTATTCACCTTAGTGAATATTATATTACTTTTAACATGCATATAGGAAAACTTGTATGGTAATTTAAAAACGCTTAAAGAAAACCCGGACATATTCGCTATAACGAAGTGTCACACCTCAATTTTCTCGATGTCCTGAAGTGGGCCCAGGCTCTTTTCGCACTGCTGACGCCTTCCATCCTCTAGTGGTGGATACTGCTCAGGACTTGGCATTGTTTGAGGCGGGTTTGTGTATCCCTCTCGAAACAAGCACTTTGCATTCGGGCCGCTGCATAAATGGAATTTTTTCCAGGAAGTCAATTCAGTGGTAATAAAATAAATAGAAAACATACACAGAAGTATAACGTTCAAAGACTAGCTTTACCACTGCCTGTCAGTTGGGGCGATGCTGGTGTCATATACTTAATTTCTGTCGCAAGTCTCGTTCGCCTCTCGTGTTGAACGCAGAAGAGGCACGAGTTTAAACAAACGAAATTGCTTTAGCACGTTGTTAAACTGGAAGCTAGGTAATTCCAGAATTCATTATGGTGGTCGTGAAGAGAAAAAAAAAGCCGGAGAGAAGCGAAAGGTGGTGCGTGTTCTCTATTGAACGGCGCTATGTGTGTCGGCCTGTTTACCCAACCTAGCTAATGGCAAACTGGTTTCAACATAGGGCAAATGAGTTGCAACAGTTTTTGTTTGGTTTGTGCAACCAGGATTCGCACACTTGTATTAGTTTGTGGGAAATTCTAGCATTGCAAAGCGAAGGTAGTTGACATTAAGGATTTACGTTTGTCTTCTAGATTTATTCAAGATAGCAAAACCATAGACAGTTCCCGACTTAGTACACTGTATACTCCTTATATAATACTATAGGCGTGGGCAAGGGGGTAATACCGCACCCTTTCATCACCTAAGAAAGGGGGGGGGGGGCGCAATGTCTGCCATATACATTTACTCAGTCAGACATGTCCCGCCATTGTTTACAATAGAGTGTTATATCCTAGCAGGTTTTAGACGATAAATGTGGCCGAAGTCCCGTGATGTTGCCTTCCAGCTGTTTAAGTCTTCCCTTCCCATCTTTACTTCTGGAAAGGCATCGCCCACAGGCAGGTATGTCATTCTGACAAGCGGGTCATGGTTTCATTTTCATTTTTTCATCCACTGCGAAACATGCCTTTGGAACTCGACGGCGGGGGGTGGGGGGGGGGGGGGGTGCGCTTAACTTTCGCCCCCCTTAATGGGGAACCCTACGCATGCCTAACTATACTAGGATCAATTATCCATCGTGATAAGGACTCAGCTTGCTATTTAAGGGTTATTTAAGATCAAGAAAAGAATTGTGACAGTTGTAAACTACGTATGCTGCTCTGTAAAAGATAAAAATTGGCAAGCGTGAAGCCTTGGTGCCTGTGTAGTTGGACTGCTAAGAATGATAATGCAGCTTCTATGACCGGCGGGGGAACTTGTTTTAAGTGCCGAGCACTTTAGGGACCCCGGCAGTCGTTTGCTGTCGTATGCTGTCATCGTATGCTGTCGTCTCATGTCGCACGTCGCACATGTGCTTTATGTGCACTGTTTGTTCGTACAACGACGTAAACGCAGCGTCGTGCGCTTTTCAAGTCAGTCATTTTTGAAAACATTAAGTGTGTCCCCGCTGCAAAAAAAAAATGCTAATCGGTATGGACGTGAATTCAAATTGAGACAATGAAAATCACGTCTCAAAGGGTACGCTCACCTCTCGTTCTTTTGGGGGGCCGGCACCATCTTCGGGGAATTGTTCTGGAATTCTTGAGCAACAGAGCACGATACACGAACAGCGAGAGTCGCAAAACACCGCGGCGCACAAGCACAAAGCGAGCGAGCACCATGAAACGGACGAACGGAGATGGCCAGTGCACGCTTCGCGAACGCCCGACACGACACTTTCCAACGGTTTTCGAAGCCGGCGGCGCCAGCAAGGCGGCGGAAAGCGGGCATCCCGCCAGCGAGGAGGTTGGTCCCAGCAGAGAGGGGGGTTGGAGAGAGGCGGGAGTTGTTCGGGAGGGTGAAAAAAACGCGTATTTTAGTTGTCGTCCCAGCGGGGTGATGGCGCCACACTTATTTTTTATCTGTACAAGTCACGTGGGTTTCTTTCACCCTCCTGACTAAAGGACAACATAGTTATGTATGGCGTTACGCAGTCAGAACCATGTATAGCATAGCAATCTTAGCAAGGGGGGTGGGAAAGGGAAGTAAGGTTGAGGAGATAAAAGAAAAAGGGGGACGGTAAAGCAGGGCATAGCCAAGTGTGGCATTAGGCGGGCAGAACCATGTATAGCATAACCGTGTATAGTCGAGAGGTTGGCAAGGACAATGAGGGTGAGGAGGATGGAAAGGAGGAAAGAGATGGTAAAATGTAGCGTAGCCCATCATGGCGTGAAACACGCAGAACCACGTATAGCATAGCCGTGCATACTAAGGGAGAGGGAGTGGGAAGTGAGGGTGACGTGGAGGGAAAGGAGCAAAAAAAAATAGAAGGACACTTTGTACATTCCAAAGTGTGTTCGGCGAAAGCGTATGGCCATTCCACTGACTATGCCACGTCTTTTATCTTTTACACTCTCAGTGGGATAACACACAAACCGAATGTGTGCGTGTTTTCTTTTTTTAATTTTTTACCGCGAATCGCAGCGAGACGCGAGACTAATCTTCCTCCATTCGCATGCGTTAGTATTTTCTCACACTTTGCGCATCGTGCAAACGCCTTCCGCGTTCCAGCGCTTCAATTGACCGACCCTTTGTAAAATCGAAAGTGTATCCCGTGAACGCCTGTGTTCACTGAGACGGCGTCGGTCAGAATGATTGCAAACGCTTGGCACAGCGACGCTATGCAAGCAAAGCGCGAGCGCTGTGGAGTCCGACGCGACCGGCGTCCGTTTGCGCATCCCGGCGGCCACCTGGCACCGTGCCAGAGACAGACAGACGGACGGACAGACGGACGGATAGACGGACGGACGGACGGACGGACGGACGGACGGATGGACGGACGGACGGACGGACGACGGACGGACGGACGGACGGACGGACGGACGGACGGACGGACTGACGGACGGATGGACTGACGGACGACAGACGGACGGACGGACGGACGGACACTGGACGCACACCGGACGGACGTGAGCATGAGACATTAAAGGTTTTCGGCTTAAAACATAGCATAGTCCTGTATGGTGTTAGGCAGGTAGAACCATCTCTAGCACAGCCACCAATAACATAGCTATGCATAGGAAGGGGGTAGGAAAGGGAAGTGAGAGTGAAAAGGAAGGAAAAAAGGAGGTATGCTGTCATTTCATTTCGTCGCTGGATGTCACACAGGCAAAACCATGTAGAGCACAACCGATTATAACGAGCGGGTGGCAAAGGGTAGTGAGGGTCAGGAAAAGGGGAGATGGTAGAGCATGGCATAGCTCTGCAGAGTATGGTAAAGCAATTGGACGAAAAGGTGAAATGAGGGTGACGAAGAGTGATGTGAAAGAGAGAAGAGAAAAGAACAAGGCAGAGGGCGCCACTGCATGAAAAATGAAGGGCTGATTTTGCGCCATGGAGGCCGGGCTGCGCGGTTGGAACGCAAGGCACGCTTGCTCGTGAATACGACAATCTCTGAAGGAACGCTGAGCCTTCAGTGACGTTCACAGGCTGCGTACATGCTGTCTACTTCTACTGCGGTGTCTCGTCCGAAGCACAGTTTAAGTTCACATTACAATCTCTTCCTATTGAGCCCCTCAACACACTTGAACTTATCGCTGAAGGACTGGCGAATCACAACTCCACACTCGGACAGCTTTCCCGTCGAGTGGAAGTGCATCAATGTTTTTCTCAATAGGGCGAAATTCAAGAATGCCCGAGTGCTTAAATACAGAAACGCGTAGAAAAAAAAAGCTCGCTATGACTTGAATTCTATTCGTCACCGTAATTTTTTAGATGCGAAGCATCTTATGAACGAGCTCTGTCCCCCCACCGTCCACCGTGGCCACATGACGATGACGATGACGCTGCCGTCACGGCGCAGCACGTGCAATTGGGTAACCATTATAGGCCATGACGATGAAGATTAAGCGCGTTCGAGACCACAGATTCTCTTTCTGCCATCACGGCACAGCACATGCAAGGTACCCACTATACGTCATGACGATTACGATGACGCCGATGTCAATGAAGAATAAGCGGGTTCTAGACCAGAAATTCTCTTTCTGCCATGCATGAAAAGAATCGTGTACGTGCTCTCGCCCACGAAAGGCAATGCGGCAACGCCGACAACAACGGCAAAAACACATTGTATATACTGTACAGACGCGTTGTCACTCATTTACATGCGCGAGTGGGCAATGTCACGAATGATTTGCGGTAAGAACGATCTCATGTGCTTCGAATACTACTCAGGGTATACCCTTACGGGGAGATGTGTGCGATTTTTGAAAATTATCACCTTCGGCAGATGTACGTGTACCTTTGTATATTTGTAGCGAATGTCGAGTTTTCGTAAATAACTCGTATCCTCAACATTTGTGGAACAAATTTGGGTGCCCGAATAAAGGAGAATGTCCTGGTTACCCTAGATAATGCGTACGGTGTTTATTTATTCTTCGGCCCCCCAGAGTAATTATTGTACATTGTGAGGGGAGCTGCGGCGATACAGTTCAGGAGCAAAACAGATACCATACTATTTCAAACAAACTGCAGTGCAGGAAACGAATATTACAGTATAGTAAATTATTGCTTACAGGAAATACACTAATTTATACAAACAATAAATGTTGAATACGCGAAGGGTACAATAAAAGACAACGACACCGATGAGCATGTAATTATACCTGTTCATACAATCAATTATCTCATGTTTATTAGTGCGTCATTAAAGAGGCCCTGAAACACTTTTTGAACATAGTCCGAGAAGCGCTACCGATCGGTAGTCGAGGCTCTCGAGACACGCGAGCCCAATATTATAGCGCAGTACGCGGCCTGGAATTTACAATAAATTCTCAAAGTCAGCTGAAAATCGATTAATCTTCTCTCGACAAACGACGCTACAGGCTCAAAATCGCTCCGTCACAGCCATTGTATCAGCCACTGGCTGATTTGAGCATGGCGCGCTCGGTCGTTACTAGGGCCGCTGCGGGAGGCCGCGACTTGTCCACGCGTACATGCTCAATCGCACTGAAAAGCCACCCATTCGAAGAAAAAAGAAGAGAAACAGTGCTCAAGGTCACGAGGCGCGCGGGACGTATTTTCTTCCCCCCTCCCCCCGTGCCTTCGCTCCCTGCTTAGCTTTCAGCGCTTTTGTCCGGACGAGAGAAGAGAAAATGCAATTGCAGCGTGCGACAAATCTTTGTAACTCCACTCGTACTGGACGGATAAAAAAAATTGCGGTGGTGAATCCGTGAGGCAATAAGCTCCTTTAGTGAATTCATTCGATCGCTGCTTGGAAAAAGTGTTGTAGGGCCCATTTAAAACTCATGCGGTCGGCGATGGTTAATAATGATGCCCGCAGGTTATTCTAATCATTTGAGGTTTAAGGAAGAAATGAATCTGAACATTCTATGGTGTTGTGACGAGGTCCGTGAACTTTATGCACGTGATCATGGGGAGCTGAATAGTAAGGCACAGGGTGAATCCAAAGGAAGCACTTGCGCATTACTGTTTCTGTGTTGGAGTTGTGTGTATTACGTCAATGTGCTAAATTGTCCCGTAAAGCCAATTTTACTGAACCGGTCACCTGATATATTGATGCAATCGCATTATGAAAACCCTAGTAATACAATATTTGCTACCTGGCATTGAACACATATCGGTTGTGATGAGAAACAAGCTTACTTCAAAAAGATGTTGATGGACGTTAGGCTGCATGATGTGTACGTCGGTCCGACACCTCCAGCATCAGGGTACATTAAGAAGTTTTGGGTAGCTGGGCAAGCTTTAGAGCTTTTTGTTCCATCATGATTTGCTCCGAGCCTGGAATATCATACATCCGTCATTCACATACAACACAACCTACACACTTCTAGATTGCCTCCTTTTACCACCGCTCAAATTTTAATGCAAGAACATGGCTACGAAATGATTCCAAGGTAAAATACTATCCCATAGAGAAGAAACTAAAAATATGGAATTCCACTGGTGGAGAGGGAGTTATAAGGGAAGCTATGACAAGCTTGAAAGACAAAACGATGCCCTGTAGCGATATTGCTAGCCTCACATCGTATAACATCCAATATATTGCTTTTACCCTAATTTTTGCGCCTTTGCAGCGAAACTGCAGCTTTTTGTTTGAACACAGCACCAATGGCCGCACCAAAATAGAACGGCAACTGTTTATGTCACCATTCTAGTACTGAGTAAGCACCAATAATACTGCGCACATTTCTATCAAAACGTAGAGACGTATCTGTTTAAAGAGCGAAACATTGCACGTGCGCAAAATTTCGTGCTGCGTATTCTCTAAATTAGAACTGTTGTCTTTGTCACGTGTCACTTATACGTCATCTTTATGGTTTTACCATTTTAATATTTTTTCAAATGCATTTCGGTTATGTTTTGCATAGCCAAAGCACTGACTAATGAATTAGAGCACAGGAACCGGAATTTTAAAGTTTGCTGATGGTAGGTTAATTTGGCGCTGGAGAGCCTGCCTGGCTAAATTAACGTCAAGAAGCAGGAATGTTCGATATATTCACTTTTTTTTTTTTTGGTAAACTTTAAGGGCTGAAATGCGTACACTGTTCTACAAAGCTTCTGTGACACAGCCGTACTGCAAAGTCAATTTTTGGCGTGGTAATCGTGTTCAGGAAAGCGGATTATGCAATACCGCACGTCAACTAACGTTCAATATTGTAGCGAGAGCTACATTAGCCGTACTCTCGACGTTTCGCTGCGGCCGGTGGCCACACCGCGAGCTGAGTCGTTGCCCTAGCAACCGCCGCAGCTAGCAGCGCCGCTCGCCGCGCCACCTGGCATGACGTCAGAGGAGCAGCCGGCGTTGCATCGTATGTATAGAAAGGGGCCGCTCGGTGAGTTTCGTCGGCAGATATGGAAAGTGAGTCAGAGAGACTGAAAGAAGCCAGGCTTCGTCGTTGGAACGAAACCAAGAGAAGGCAGCGATGCGAGGAGACGGAGGAAGAACGAGCCACACACCTCGAGAAGCGTTACCGTACAGATAACGAAGCTAAACAAGATTAACCTTCCTCTCGCTACGCACACCCAGGCATAACCGACTTAAGCCACAGTCAATTTTTCGCTGATTTAAAAGTAAGACGAAGTACTTTACTTTCTACTGGTGACTTTTGCAGCGTACGAAGTTTTGTATATAGTTCCTATCCAACAAAATGATAGAGTATTTCTACGTGAAAATGTTTTGTCTTATCCAGAGAAAGACATACCTGCTAGACATTATATTGGAAGTTATAAGGCATTCTTGTCAAGTATCGTAACTAGGTCAGCCAACACTACTTCTCCAATGCGTCACTTTGCTCAGGCCTCTATTACTAGTTAGGCGATGGAGTGAATACATAAGCTTTGATATAATATTCAGCATGTTTTGGGGTCCGGGTTTTACCGCACAGGTAGAGGCCAGGAGGCCTGTTTTCTTACAGCCTTTCTGATTTTTCTGGATTGCCCATTCTTGGTTCTCGAGCCCAAAACTGAGCAAAGCTTTCCACCACCGCTCGGAAGGTCTCAATAGAACTTGCTGATATGTTGGGACATTCACACAGTATATGTTTATAAGAAGCCATTATTTCGCATAATTTTCATTTGTTGCCGGGTGAAGGTGGGGGTAGGTCCTATGGAGGTACACAGGGTTTGGGTGGGCGTTCGTACACGTCGGTATTCCGACGCTCGTTTTAGGTCATATGATTTCTTGGCTGTTAATACGCCGTAAACCTTAAGTGCCACATGAGAAGCTGGTCTTAAAAACATGATGTTCGGTCTTGAAACTCCCAAGGCATTAATGAAAATTTTACAATGAACTTGAGGGTTTGAGCCATTATCGAATCGATACACTCAGCGTCGCAGTTAACTTAAGAAACGCCCGCACTTGTCCCGCTTTGGAAAAATATCTTATACAGTCGTCGTACTGGGTAAGGTGTCGCGTTAAAAAGGCTATGCAACTAGTGCATTGCAGAAGTATACAATCGCACCAGGCGTCAAATCGCGTCAATCGAATAATGAGTGGGTGGTTGAAAGCTGAACACCCATTACAAAGGGCTGCGCTAGATTCATAATCATGATACTTATTCCCAACATCAAAAATGACGCTGGCCTTCGCGACTCGGTTTGTTGTGGAAAAACTCCCGCAGCCTATCGCGTGGTGATGTCGATGACGATTCACTTTACCATGAAGTCGTCGTAAGCGAATGCAGAGAGCCTGTGAGTCTCCATTGAACGTTACTCTGCTTCGAGCTTTTCCAGATCTATCTCGCCGACCTGATCACGAAGCTCAGTGACTTCCGCAAAGCCTACGCTCCGGTACCAATAAATTTTATTTGTTTATTTATAATTTCTATAATATTAATAGGGTGCACAGCCACACCATTTTGTGAAGCACGAAATATCGCGGTGCTAATCATTTTACAGAAAAGGATGCAGTGTTGCTGGACAATTCAAGGAAGCCAACCTCACAGCCATTTGCTTGTCAGTTCGAACACAACTGAAGGGCTTGTTAGTAATTTATACTTACCTTTCGGAGGCGGTAATGTAAAAAATAGCACGAGCATACTAATGTTTCTTGCAGTACAATGCATTACAACCCTATGATGAAACATTTCCGAAAGCTTCAGGCAGAAAGTATTGATATTTACAAGAGCCTGAAGTGTCAGCACACTAAAGAATGCTCAAATATAAGGAATACTATACTGTAGTAGCATTACACACAGCTTTATTAGCAAAATTATGGAGAAGATAAAAGAGTGTCGATTACCAAGGAAAGTGATGTATCTTGAAGGTACTTACGCGTGCGATATTTCGTGGGCAGCGATCAAAGGAAATCTTAGATGCATTGGATCTAACTGAAATAATGGCCACCTTTCCATTACCGCACGCCTGTCCCACTGTAGTAGTACCTGTTTTAATAAGAAAAAAATCCCAAAGAGGATGTACTTGGAGTGAGCTTTTTGGCGACAGTCGGCGCTACGTCGTTTTTCGTTTAACGGGCGACTCCGCATCAAACACCATTCATTGGGGACAATAGCAAGCCCCGTTGAGATGTTCAATGCCGAGTAATTGACTTGGGTAAGTGGCCTTTGTTACAGATACGCAGTAACGGCATGCGAGACTTCATTACTTTAACCCTTGTAAGAGGATTGCAAGCGCACGGTGGTGATATGCGGCACTTCGTGTAGTCGTGAATGCGCACCCTTCCAATGCCGGGCTGTGGCAATACCGTTTAAAACGTGAATTCGAGAACCCAGTACGAGTTTTCTCTATATGTTAATAGGTTCTTGCGCCGTAAGCTTTCGGACGTCTCGTTCCTGGCTCAAGCGACAATACTCAATGTGCCGTGGTACAAAATCATGCGTTAAGCGGCACGTAAACAAACCTTCTCGACCGATGATTCACTGCAGCAAAGGACGGCCTGCAGGCTGCCTGCAGGCCGTCTGCAGTTCATGTTGCCTGCAGCAGGCAACATGGACAGCGCAACGGAATTTCATTTTCGCTGTGAAGTTATTCCGCCGCGTGTTTTATTCGGCAATTTTTCGCAGGTGGCACAGAACAAGAAAGTGGAAGGTGCGGAATTGGGCCGAAGCACAGTTCAAACCTTGGATATTCAAATGCTTGGTGGGTTCAGAACAATTGGAAACTTTAAACTGCTAAAAAAAGATATGGAATTATGAGGGATCGTTTCTTTGTTTCACAAAAAAGAGGGTTTATTTGTCTGCTGCCCCTCATCTGCCGATATCGGCTGTGTACATAGCGAACATAATCTCGTTGCCACTGCTAACAAGAGTGAATGTCGCTCGATGTACATGCAAATCCCTTGGTGATGCGCTCGCCCACCACTTTTGTTCGGTGAGCCAAAGGCCTGACAGCCACGTTTTGTTTATATTGACCCATATTCATGAGTGTACTTTGACAGGTGATTTATATAATGACCTGATGCCGCTTTGCAATAAGAGCCGTTGTTGCTCCAATCATTCTAGGGAGTTCTATCATCTTAGAAGAGCTTTATAGGTACTTGATGTCACATGACAACCTGTTGATAACTGGCGTGCAGGCCGTGTGCGAGTGTGCCCTGTTCTATTTTTACTCCAAGACTTAATGAATGCAACAAAGTTAATGGTTCTGCCTGCTTTAGGTTTAGTTAATGTTTTTTAAAGTGCATGTATATTAAAAATGGGCAGTGGCCTGCAACATGGAAATTTAATGTTTGGTGGCTGGTTTCAAGGTTGGTTGCTGGAAGTATTTTTTCTATTTTGCTGAAACCATCTTCATTAGCCGGCTGACAGCTGGTCGATAGGTAAGGCTTATTCGAACTGCACTTATTTCGAGCAACTGATTGTCCCCTTCGGCGAATGTAGTTATGTAGTATTTTTTTTTCATGCTGAGTTGGATATAATTCTGCGTTATATACAAATCTCATATCCGAAACAACCGCAATATACGAGTAAAATTTCATTCCAAATCACCATAATAGTGATTAGTAAAGTGTTTAACCTTATAAGAGCATACCTTCTATAGAATGTTCAGCCGACTTCCCGAGCCAGACCGAGTCTGAAATTCAAAAGCAGCGAGAAAAATGGACAGAAAAGTAAGAAATATTGTCAAGAGATGCTAGAGTATTCTAAGTATCCACGTGCTACAATGAGTGAAACGAAAATTGGGGAACCCTTAAGCTTTAAGAGTTGAACGCGATAGCGATATCCTGTATAGTGCGTACTTCAACCACTCAGTGCATACTCGCTCTGCACCCACTACGTGGTTTTAAGGGAATACGCGCTGTAACGTGTGTGCCTATTTTACTGGGTGGCCGGCTTAAACCACGAAGTGTTTATGATATTCAATGTACGCTGGTACCACGCAATACTACTGCGATATTACATGTTGTATTGTGACGTACGTATACAGGACGCGTGTGAAGCACGAGTTATTTTCACTGCATTTCCACGCAGAGGAAGTCATTTTGAATGTATTTCGAAGCGTAGGCGCGGCTGTGCGGTAGAACACCTGCTTGCCACGCCGACGGCCTGGGTTCGATCCTCACACGGACCCGGAATTATTTATTTTATTTCCATCTTTCTCGATTTTTCGGTCATGGTCAAGATGATCATTTTTCGCCCACAACCAATGACGCCGACGCCGGAATTTCTGCGAAACGAGCTCTTTAACGCTATCGCATTAATGTAGGATGACTAACAAAGCTACTGTTCTCATTAACCAGCAGTCTACCACGATAGACACGGTGTCTGATGTGCGACAGCCGCACCACCTACCTATATTATTCCATGATAACATGCTCCAGTGTGATTGGCTTCCTGAAGATAGTGTTATATATATAGAATAAAGAAAAAAATTCGTTTGAAGAGTATAGAGGGTGAGTAAATGTATGGCGTTTCAGCTAAAGTCGGGCAGGAAGAAAGGTGTACAGGCATGCGCTTACATATTATTCCGATATCAATTATATGGACACTCGCGCGCTAATTTTTGCCGTCCCCGTCACCCCACGCCGTCATGCCCCGGATATGTATATAACCCGACCGGGGATTCGAACCAGCAACCCTTCGCTCCGCAGCGTGTCCACGTTAGAACACTTAGCTACACGCCATGCATGCGCAGGCATTAACGGCAAGCTATTTATAGAGAACCCAAGCTGAAGTTTGGGCGCGACACTCACGCGGCCGAGCTATGCGTTACTGGGTATAGACGCTGCCGGCGAAGGCGGTTTGCTCAAACGAGTTACGTCCCGGAAGGCAGGCATGAGAGAGGAGAGCCTAATCAGGATCGTACAATCCTTCATCATCAGCCACGTCGCATATGTTGCAGCATACAACAGATGGCTACAACACGAACGCAACAAAATCAACGGTATCATTAGAAGAGCGTACAAGACGGCCCTGGGCCTGTTCGAGTCCACGAGCGCGAGCCGCTTCTTACAACTCGGGATACACAACACGCTCGAAGAAATAGCCGAAACTTATCTGCCACAAACGTGTAGTGTTGTGCCAGAGGCATCGTGCAACCCTTCTTCCCACGGGAGATCACCTAGTCGCCCAGACTTTCGGCGAACTCTTCTCCCCACCAGCGCCTGTTCCCACGGAGGGGTCGGCGAGTCACCCAGAGTTTCGTCGAACTATTGCACCACCAGCGCTACTTCTCATGGAGAGGTCGGCGAGCCACTCAAAAGTTCCGGCGAACTATTTTCTTTTCCCGCCAAACACCGTGAACCGGCCCCAGACAAACGACTGAAACCTTATTTAAGGCCGTGCCGGCCCCCCATGTTAAGAGCATTCGCCCCGGCCGAATTCGTCGTGCTGGCCGGCTTTGTACTTGCTATAACCTGCGATAACCTGCTATGATATAGTAAACGTTGTTGTTTTACAAAACAACTGCCTTCCTATTTCGCCTCTGGGCGAAGGCTCCTCTTCAGCGACGTCTGTTCGGCTGCTCGCTGCTCTCGGCGACCGCTACCATCGCGACACAGAGGAAACCTATCAGAGGAAAAACCTAACAGTGGGTGGCAGCGGTGGGATACGCTACCCTGCGGTTGGAAAGCCGAATCGGATCCCTGCGATCTAGAGGACGACCGCCCTGATCTCAACGTTTGGCTGCGCTAGAATACGCTACCCTGTTCTCATCGCTCGGCAAAGGGGGGATACGCTACCCTGCGGCTGGAAAGCCGGATCGGATCCCTGGAAGCTCGAGGACGACCGCCCTGGTATCAACGTTTGGCTACGCTGGAATACGCTACCCCGGATCTCAATCTGCGAAAGTTGGACCGGATCCCTGATAGGCCAGAGGACCCCCCACGACACGCTCGACGGCAGCCACTAGTTGGACCATCGTCGGCTACTTTGGTTGGGTGAGTGCCCAACGTTTACTGTTCATTTATGGAGCTTTATTGTTTGATATATTTTCCCCTGCTTTAAACCATGAGACTAGTTTTAAAGTACGGGTGAATATCAGCATAGGAGAGCATCACGAGGGACGAGATCGCGATGGAGAAGTACCTGGTGCAGGACCTCCTTGAAATTTGTGAGGACTTGGGCATTTCCGCCTGGTCCGCTAAAACAAAGGAAGCGATTCTCGAGGTGATGCGGGCAGAGAACGTGACTGTCGAGGAGGCTGACTAGACTTGGGAGGAAATTTGTGAGCGAAAGCAGAAGGCTGAGGAGCGTCGAAAACGCGAACAGCAGGAGGCTGAGCAGCGTTGCAGAACGAGAGAACATGCTCTTAGAATGAAAGAGCTTGATCGAAAAATTGAAGCGCTTAAGTGGCAGCAAGCGCAACACCAACTCCACATCTTTGAGACAGGCGAAAATATCGTGACCTTTCTCGTTCATTTTGAGGATGTCTGCAGGGATATTGGTGTTAGCCGAGACCTTTGGGTGGAGAGGCTCGTCACGTTGCTGCCGTGCAAGATCGCGCGCATTTTGCAAGGCTCATCCGCTGAGGAAGCAACAGACTTTCATAAGGCTAGACATGCTTTGATCAGGCATTTTGTTGCTTCAAGCCGTACCGACTGGGAAAGTCGGAGCGATAGAGACAGCGCTGAAGCGAGTCGTGAGGCGCTGGAAATTGAGTCCCGTCGCAAAGCGCGTGAAGACGAGGCGCGCCATAGAGCGCTGGAGGCTGAGGCCCGTCGTAAAGCGCTTGAGGACGAGGCGCGTCGTAAAGCGCTTGAGGACGAGGCGCGTCGCGAAGTGCTAGATGAAAAGACGCGGCGGAACGCGCAAGAGGCTGAGGCACGCCGCGAAGCGAAGGACGCCGAAGTGCGTCAGAAAGAGCGAGAAGATGAGGCGCGTAGCGAAGAGCGAGATGTTCAGGCGCTTCTGAAGGCGCAAGATGACGAGTCGCTTCGCATAGAGCGAGAGAATGAAGTTCGCCAAAGAGAGCAGGAGGCCGACTTCGAAGGCCTGACAGAAGGGGTTATCCGTGACAGTGGTAGATCCCCGCAAGCTCAAGGGACATCGGAAAGCGAGCCGGCTAGTTCAGAAAGTATCGGAGGCACCGTTGTGTCTGATGCACAGACACCTAGCAACGACCCCGAGAATAGGCTAGTTGAGCCGATTGGAGTTTCAGCAGTTAATGTCGAAGGCAGCGTACTTGTGAGTACTAGGGCCGAGGCTGTGAGCGTTCCGAACAGTCCCGAAAAAGAAAGGCGTCGGCGAAAACGTAAGAGGAACTCAAAAGAGATGAGTAGCGCCAAGCGCGCTAAGCTAGCTAAATGTCATGACATCATCTCTCGAGGCGCCAAGTTAAAGGCTAGGCCTGAGGTCACGAAAAAGCCTTCTATGAAGTCTCTGGAGCTCAGACTGTCGCTGCGATCTAGAGCAGGCGTGAAGCGCGGCGCGAAGAAACGAATTTCTGAGAAATTCAGACGCCGAAATCACCGCCTGGTCTCATCTTCAGTGGAGAGTAGCTCCAGGAGCTCAGCGAGGTGTCGCGAACGGCGGAATTTCGACAAAGGCTGTCCCCCCTCCGTGGCAAAAGGGTAACTTAACTGGGAAGGGCACAATAGGCTTCCCAACCTCGGCCAGGGGGCGCTGCGGCGCACGCGTTTCGCCGCCTTTCTTGCAAAAACCGGTCGCTCGTCCCCCCCGCTCCCGGCTTTCGACTGCGCTTTGTCTGCACGTTTACGCGGCCTGCACGCGCTTTCGTCGGCTCGCCTTGCACGTGCAGCCTCACGTGTCGCTTGCTCCGAAGGTTTAGAAAGATGTCAGAGATGGAAAAAAGGATTTTTACGGTGTGAATCTCACTAGAGGGGAGCGGTTGATCGACAACTTTTGCGATACCTAGCAGGCCGTCAAGGGCGATGCTGCTTAGCGAGCGCTACGAGCGTGTCGTTGGTGAAGGGCCACATTTCTATGACATAATTAGTGAGGTGACTGCGCGAATTCTCTATTTATGTTGCCGGTAAAACGCACAATCATTGTGGCAATCGTGTCTGCTGTCACCAGACAACCACCATACTTTCGCGTGCGTTTGTGCAGCGCTCGGCTTTCGATTGCTTGGATGCCAAGTTTGTCGCGCAGCTTCAAATTTATTATGGGCTCAGTGTGAAGACCACAAATTTAAGTCTGCCCTGTTGAGTCGCTGGCAGCAATGCGCACTGTTCATT
Organism: Rhipicephalus appendiculatus; assembly: GCA_030522465.1. NCBI lineage: Eukaryota > Metazoa > Arthropoda > Arachnida > Ixodida > Ixodidae > Rhipicephalus > Rhipicephalus appendiculatus. Next base: position 20,460 of record JALIZH010018009.1, read on the forward strand.
TTCCAATTTTGCAGAGGTTTGCATCGGGTGATAACAACGTCGTATCGTAAGTTTAATGCCACTTGGGATTTTTTACAGCTCCCTTTGACAGCATAATGATGCGCGCAAAAAAAAAAATCTGTTATGCGTACTTCGACCATGCATGTTTCCTGCAGCGGCGTGTTTCATTTCCGATAATATCCACGCCTGATCACGCATCATGTTCGCTGATTCGAATGTCGTTTCGGTTGTTTTGACAGCTCATTTGGTCATCGTCATTCTATACAATATCCACTGGGATCACGCATGTTCATGGTTACGCCGAGATTTGCCCCTGATAACCGCGTGTGATTTCGCGAAACCATCGAACATTTTATTGCAGCCTCTTTTTTTTTAAGCATAATATTTTACGTGCCGAAACCACGATATCATTATGAGGCACACCGTGGTGGGAGACTTCGGATTAATTTTGACCACTTGGGGTTTTTTAACGTGCACCTAAATCTAAGTAAGGCGGTGTTACTGCATCTCGCTCCCATTGAAACGCAGCTGCCGTATGCGGGAATCGATCCCACGAACTCGATCCTAGCAGCGCAATATCTCAGCCTGCTAAGTAATCACCGTGTGTTGCATGCAAGGCCAATATAAATGCTCTGTGCGAGCACACAGCTTAAATCTCTTTACATTGAGCGGCGACGGGAAATGTACCGCCGTCAGCTGAATAAAACACTTGTAGTGCTCACGGGACGGTATTTAAACTGTGGTGTATTAAGCTTACATACTCCGCTGCTCTCACATTACAAATGGTTGACTCGGAAAGCAAGCTCACAATCTCGAAATACACAGCGGTTGTCTATTTGTTGTAGCTTCGGTTCACAAAAGTACTTGCCTTTCAAATAAACCCGGCCATCGCGTTTCTCCCCATTGATAGTTAGCAATACTGTGTACGACAAAAAAAATTCTTCAAAGTAACAAGACCGTAAAAGCATCGCTTAGTGCGCCGAACTGCCATAATCCACTCCTGCACGCCTTTGCTTTCCTCGCAATGTTTGCATTGGAAACGGCGGAACTTGACGCGCCGTTTTCGGCTCACAATGCGGCAGGAGTGCGTGCCTGCTTCCAGGATGACGAAGGAGCGGCGCCCATAGCGTGAAAAATGCTAGATAAAAGCCCCAAAGAACACGTTTCCGCGCGCGCAATGGGAAAAGCAAGCAAGCGCGACCCGTCCGAGCGACCGGAGGTTTCCCCTCTCTTCGCTAGGGCAGCGGACGGCGCTGCGCAAACTTGAGGTTGGGTTCCCTATAGGCAAACGACGCCGTGCATATGTCCCTCTGTCCGAGTTCGGCGGCTGCGGGTCAAAAGTCGCCGCTACTGAGTGCTTCGGGCAGGTTTGTTCTTTGTCCCTTTGTCGTGACCGGACCCCTCGAAAACTGTGGAATGCGCGACTCCCCAGAGCTCGTTTGAAAGAGTGCCGCATTGCCAATACCAAGAATTCATCTTGTATTCAGTTTTAGGAATGATTTTTCTAATCTTTTGTCGTCTGCTAATGAGTCAGGAATGCGTCAATGTTATTGCAATGTTTTACTTTTCCCTCATCGTAGAGGCAGACACCGCGATGTTTGTTTGTTTACTTTAGCTTTCTTAATATTTAGAAAGATAAGTTAGCGCTCGAAGTGAGCTAACCATTAGCGAGCTGTTTGAACAGAGAAGAAGGCTAAGTAAAAGCCTCTGTGTAAGATACCTTCTGGCGTGTTTGGCATGACGTGTTAGTATGCGCGTCAGTGTAGGTTTTACTTTTCTGTTTCTTTTGTGTTTTACGTGTGAGTTTGATATTCAGCGTTACTTCTTACTTTGTTTAAAGCGTATTTTCTTTGTTGTGATGCTCATTTGCTGCGTGCATTGAGCGAAAGCGTATAACTTAAAGGCTAATTTTGGGCGGAGGTTCCGAACACTTGCGAGTGCCGCCAAGGCGCACATCTGTTCAGAGCTATTGTTGTAGTTTTGGGGGGGGGGGGGGCAAAATTGAGTCATCTTCAGCAACTTCGGTTGTCCCCAATCTGCCTAGGTCATTTGAGAATCGCTTGCGAAGCAATTCTGATTGGCTTTAGCAGTGTCACGCACTGACACTTAGCTAAAGGTTCGTCCGAACTACGGTATTCCTCCTGAGATGCGTTGCTCGTGATGCTATTTCATTAGCTTAGCTCAATCTCGAGGAAATGTTTTTTTTTCTGCTGGTCTGGCGATTTGACCGGTATTTGAAGGGCGCTTGCTTCAATCCGAGTGGTTTGGCGTGTTGATTCTCGGTCGTTCCAGTGAACCTCTGCAGGGCTATGAGAGTCGCCACGGGCGGAAAGTGCGGAACGGCTACAGCTCTCAACGGTCAACCAGCATCCCTTCACCCGAGCTGCGTGGTACAGCTCGAACTCTGGATGCATTGTCTGGCGGCGGGGGGTGCTGTTGTGCCAGAGGCATCGTGCAACCCTTCTTCCCACGGGAGATCACCTAGTCGCCCAGACTTTCGGCGAACTCTTCTCCCCACCAGCGCCTGTTCCCGCGGAGGGGTCGGCGAGTCACCAAGAGTTTCGTCGAACTATTGCACCACCAGCGCCACTTCCCATGGAGAGGTCGGCGAGCCACTCAAAAGTTCCGGCGAACTATTTTCTTTTCCCGCCAAACACCGTGAACCGGCCCCAGACAAACGAAAGGCCGTGCCAGCCCCCATGTTAAGAGCATTCGCCCCAGCCGACTTCGTCGTGCTGGCCGGCTTTGTACCAGCTATAACCTGCGATAACCTGCGATAACCTGCTATGATATAGTAAACGTTGTTGTTTTACAAAACAACTGTCTCCCTATTTCGCCTCTGGGCGAAGGCTCCTCTTCAGCCTGTTCAGCCTTCAGTCTGTTCGGCTGCTCGCTGCTCTCGGCGACCGCTACCATCGCGACAAAGAGGAAACCTAACAGAGGAAAAACCTAACAGTGGTATCGCCTAATTTTTGCGAACGAGTCCAGAGGTGGCTTCACTGGGTTCTCACCGCACAGTGTGGCGCGATGTCTGTTCACTGCCCGCTAATTCGAACTCCGCTTAATTCTAACAATTTTATACTCCCCTTCGAGCTCTAATTAACGAGCTTTTACTGTAATATTGTCTGCTGTTTCGCGCGGGTAAAAACCACGATATGATTAAGAGGGACGCCGCGTAGTGGAGGGCTCCGGAAGGAACGCCTGTGCGCCTAAGACACGCCCTTCAAATTATCCTAGAGTGGCTACGGCAAGTACAGTTCTGAATTGCCCACTACGCGACAAGTCTCCTTTTTACCAATTGGTAAAGTACTTACTACGCGTCGCTAAGGCAACACGCCAAAAGCGTGTTGCCTTACGTTGTTGATGGTGACGCTGATTACTTATGCCTCAGCGATTTGCCATTGATGGGCGTTTAAACCACCAACTCCTTGAGCAACTCATCTGTTTGGACGCCTGGTGAGAATTTAAGCGGCTGCCACGCAATGTCACCTGCTGCTTTGACACTCTTCGAACTACTTAACGTTCATACAGTGTTTTCTTTTTCGAAGGAATTTCGAGAAAGGGAATGACTCTGTGGTAGAACACCTGCAAGGCCCGGAGGAGTGTTCGGTTCGGTTCCCAGTGAAACCTAGAATTTTCAGTATATCTTTTGTTTGCATCTTCCTCTATTTTTCACCCTCGGACGACACTGATACTTCGCTTACAGCCAACGAAGGCGACACCGACGCCGGAATTTTTGTGAGAAGAATTCTTTCACGTTATTGCCTTAAGATATGTTGTAGTTGAAAGCGTGGCGCAGTATTTTCAGCGAGGGCGTAAGCTTTTAAGTAGCAACACCTAGATAGCAGCGAGAAGAGTGACTCTGATCATAGCTTGGGACTGTTCGTAATCTGGGTAAAAGATATCTAAACACGAACTAATGAAAATATTGCTTACCCCTGTTAGCAACAACATAAAATCTGAACTCCACATATGTTTACGTTGACTTGTATATTTGATGAAATTCACGATCGTATCAATGGCCTTTACGTTTCTGTTTGGCCACAATATCAAAAAGGATTCGTTTGCCTGTAACGTTAGCTTAATTATCATAGGATATGTTGGTGGTTTTTCTACTTACCGCATCTGAAATGTGAAGCCTTGTTAAATTGATAGTGCCTGGTGGTATAAGCTGCTGCAGGATTGTACTTATCTGTGGGCAACCGAATAAACATGTGCACTGATCTGATAAATCGTAGAAAGTAATGCAAAAAAATCATACCCTTTTCTGCAATACAGTTGAACCCACTCATAACCATATTTAAGTGGCAAGAAAATTCCATTGTTATGACGGATAATATTTCTAAATGGGTTGCGTTAAAAAAAAGCACAATACACTCAACTCCTGATTTTTCGGACGCACCTGAAAATAAGGAACGCTTTCGCGGTACCGTGACAAGTCCCATGGACGTCAATGTATAAAAACGTCCGAATATTTCGGACGCTCGAACTCTTCAGCGTCCGATTTCTCTGACTTCCATCACAAACTGCAATTCCGAAACGGCATTAATTGAAGCCCCCTCCCAACACGGCCGCAGATTGTACGTTAAACCTGCGTTTTCGAGAGTCGATCCGTTTGGAGCCGTAGCAGAGTCCAAAAGGCAGCTTTGCCGCAAGGTATAAGTGTGATGCGGTGAAGCTTAAAAAAAATTGGCCGCGTATCTGCGTGTTTCGCTGCAAATGTCGTCGGAAGACGACAGTCTTCTGCCGACCGTACTACATGAGTCCTGGTCTCATCGACGGCCACCCGTGATGGTGTTCTCGTACCATTTCCGTCCTGGCATGACCAAGCGTCTTCTCGCTGCAAGCGCGGTGTTTTTGGTACCGTGAAAGAGCAATTTACTAGTACGAGAAAAATCGTTTTGCTCTTTATAGTCCCTATAAGTTGATTGCGGAGAGTAGGCTCGAAAATGCAGTGATATTGGCGAATGCGTAGTAAGTGGCCTTATGTGTTTGAGTCTAAGGCGTCAAAAGCCGAGAAGTCGCGTAGAGCGATCCGCGAAAAGAGCCTCCCTTGTTTGCAGCAACGGAGGCAGACTGCGACAGCTATCATGCGTCGGATGAAACACGCGGCACTTCGCGCGACCTCAGGAGACAGACGATGGCTCTTCGCTTTTGCGAGGTAGCCCGCAATTTTCAGCGCAGCCTAAGAAACACTAGGGTATTTAGAAATACGTATCTACGTACTATCTAATAAAGGAACACAACCACCTAATACTTACGTATTGATGTTGTACCTCAGATGTGCGTAATATTTGCTTTTTGATCGACAATGTTCAAAAGTATGAACGCAGCTCCTTGTTCAAGATGGCTGGGTGTTCAGCAAGTGCTTAAGCTTTGACCCGGGTGACTGAATCGTGTGAGAGACAGACAGATAGAAAGACAGAAAGACCAAAATTTCTGCGTTGAAATATCCGAAGAAAGACTATCGTCCTTTAATACCAATCTGAAGGGGCCACGGCCATGGCGCAGTGCGGCAATGTGTTTACGGATAAGTACCGCAAACGTGCTGAGGCGTGAGCTGACTGCGATCACAGGCAGCGTACTTGGGCGGTCCAGTGGTGTTTTGAAGGGTGACGTGGAGTAGCCTATTTATGTTTCGGAGGTGTGGACGGGCGACGGGAGAGGCGCGCAAGGCCGTCGTTTCTGAGAAGGCTAACCAACGCAGAAATTTGGGCTAGTTAGTGGGTGTAGAAACTTGTGCACCTTAGCAGGCGCAACGCAACAAACACAAAAGAAGACATGTAAAAAGGCTGCAGGACGGCTCTTATTGTATGAGTGCGTGGCGGCCGTTGGCGGCGGTGCGGAAGCTGGAATTTTTCGCTTTTCTCTTTAATTTCAAGAATTTCGTGTTCTATTACCTTTCGGCTAGTGATGCAGAGCTATCGGAAAATTGACTATCGATGACATCGATAGTTTCTTTGGAACTATCGATAGTGTAAAGAAACTATCGATAGTACTACTATGGATGGTATTATCGGTAGTGCAATCGATAGTGTTGTGAGTAGCAGTAATGTCGGTACTATTGCTACCGACATTACAATCAATAATACCAATAGTGCTTTGAATAACTCTGCTGTTGGCGGCCGGGGCGAAATTTTCTGGCGAAATAAGTATTGCAGCAGTGAAAATACGACCATATGTCCATCAATAAATTGATATTCAAAAGTAAGCACTTGCACCTTACAATGAACAAACATATTTCTTGATATCTTTACCTAAAAATTACAAAATGCGGCATAAATTTGAAGCCGCACAGTACGGTCAATTGTAACTGTCTCGTTTCCTGTACACCTGAATAAATCAACTTAACTGTCATGTGTTAGCCAAAAACATCATGATGAAGGAACGCAAGCTTGTCAACATTCGTGCCCTTCAGCCTGCTGCTCTTGCTGCACACGCTCGGGGAATCAAGTTAATGCTGCAATGAGTTCGCGCAGTTGATTTTATACTGACGGTCGTAGTATAAAACTGTCGATAATATCGGTAGTATAAACTCTTGATAGCGCTATCGATAGTTTCTTTTACCATCGATAGTTCGATAGTACAGAACTATTGATAGTATCGATAGTGCCATCGATAGTTCTACATCACCACTTTCGGCACGGACACCTAGCAGCGAGACATTGTTGTTATACCCGATAATGCGGCATGAAAGCGTTGTAGTAAGCGGGTTATTTTACCATAGAAGACATACAGAAGCTGACGGTGCAGTAGCTCTTCATTGTTACAACTGATATATTGTTAAAACCGGTATTGCTCTAACTAGGTTCAATTGTATATGTTCTGGTTTTGTGTGCCCCATGCAAATGAAAGAGCTAAGGTAGGTTTATGTATTTTCTATTTCCATTTGTTTAATTTAGACATACATACACAATGCACGAGGTAAGGCAAAAGGAGAATTGCATGTCTCCTGACGAGGCCTTCACCCCGGATTTGTATGTCTGACAGCCAGGAGCAAAAAAAAAATGAAATCATGTGAATTACAAAAGTATTTAAAGCTCATTACGCACTATAGAAACAAGAATGAGCATAAAAACACTACAGCATGACTTATTAGGCGAAAACTTGTAAAACTGTAATAGTGCATGTAACAGCCTCCGCACATTCTACACTGTAACACATTTGCACAACGTAAGAGTCTTCGCACATGAAGCGCGTTCAATATGGGAGCATAGAGCGCTTTCTCAGCGTTTTAAGGGACATCGAGGAAAAACTAGTACAGGTTTGAAAGAGGCTTGAAAATTAGTTTTACTTGTCTTTTTGAAGCGAGACATGCATGAAATTTTACTTGCCAGTTTGAGTAAGAAAGGGTATGCATTACACAACAAAATTATGTATTAATGTTCACTTTTAGTACCATAGTTATCTCTTGGTCTTGATTCCCCCCCAGTAAAGTAGTGCGTAGGTTGTATGCCTCTTCTCTGTTTAAATAGCTGTTTGACAAAGCGTTATCATCCTGTTTGATTTCGCAGAAGGTAATCGTTTCTAGGCAATACTTACACTACTGTGAGAAAAGTAGTGTGTTTAAGGTTTTATACCGGAGTCACTTGATGCTAGCGAGAGAGAGGAAATCATTTCTTAAGTTTCCTTGTTGTAGAGAGGAAACACGTTCGGCATCTGTCTCGTTCAACGTACTCCTGACAAGGGGACAGTACGTTACATAAACTTTCGTTTACTGACTGCAAATGAAACTAAGAATAGTTACAGGCACAATGTCAGCCCCCCTCATGGCTGATAGTGATTTATTTACTGAACGGTGCTTTACTCGAGTCACGTAAAGCGTGAGCGCTAGTTGCCGTCAAATAGGGTTTATATATCAAGCCAACACACTACAAACTTGTCAAGGAATGAGTAGCTTTTTATCCGAGTAAAACTGAAAATTTCGGGCACACATTGACTTTACGAGCAATAAATGAAGAGATGACCAAACAAGCAGCAGCGGTAGGAGGCGTCATTTACACCGGCTATCGACGAAACTACGTGATTAATGACAAAGCAGCTGTGAAGGGTGATCGATGTTTTCATCAGTGACCACAACACGTTTTTCTTCAAACCTTCGATCGCTCCTGTTCACATCTCTCTACGTGTGAAAGCAACCACGACCATGTGAAGTAAACTTTCAGGTTTTGTGACGCCACGCTCCTGCCCCGATGATTGGTTCAGCAGATTTCAGACTGGAGTCGCGGTGCTGTCTAAACTATTAGTGAGTGATGTCACCGTAACACTCGCTTCTTGACGAGAGTGATCATCTGCGATCTTCTCTGTCTGACCAAATTGGTCGTCCGAACTGTCTCAGTCGCCGATGTTATGCCCCCTCACTGTTTGAACTGCATTTGTAAATGAATGCTGCAGCTCCGTAAATGAACACAATAGCAGAATGAGCGCTTTGCTTGACACCAGCTTGGCACTACTGGGGAACGACAATGAGATCTTCAGGAGTTCTGGTACCCCTAACAACAGGCGGCACGTCGATATTACAGTATATATCCCGCAAGATGTCGGGACTCCGCAGACCGCTTACTTTACTTCGAGATACCTAAATTTTAGGATTGGGAGAAATGAAAGATAGCTTACTTCGTGTGCCGTTGGCGGCGTTAGAAACCGGTAATACATGGTTCACTTCGTGACCTGGTGCAATGCAACTGACGCGTCACAATGTTATCGCTATTTTTAGGAAAAAGAAAACTCAGCGAGGCACAGACTCAGCGGTGATGTCGGTGAAGGCGAACCGCCCGAAGCAGTGAGTTCGGATGTAATGGGTGGCAGAATGAGGAACCATCGTTCGTTAGCGTTAATTGTCTATTATAGCTTTGTGGGAGCCGCGCAATGTGGCAACTTGGCACGCACTAGCTGCCCCCCTGCTGAGCTGCCTGCAGGAGCCTTTGGTATGGCACGAGCACACGTAGAAAAATGTGATAGAACGTATATACGCCGTAACTAGAAGAGATTTTGAAGAGCCTCTCTTGCATGAGGCTTGATGTGAAAGCGACAGCCATGTATGGTATTTTGGACAGACGCGTGGTGCAGTCGGTAGAGACCGCACGTGGCATAGCAATTTCCTATGCTTCCGTTTTCGATGTTAATAGCTCTACATAAAGACAAGTACAAGCAGAACATGAAATCCGGTGACGCTCCAAAAACCAATGTTCTTGAACATAACGCTGCGAGAGACTTGCGGATGTTGCAAAACTTTCTAGACGGGTTCGGCGAGTGGCCGCTTGCGCAAAAGCATCAACAGATTCTGCCAGTGCAGTTACTCTACAGAGAGGGGAAAAGCGCAGGTGTCTAGTGACCATTCTCGCATATACAGTGTGTGATTGCTTTCGTGTGTGACTGCAATGCTCTCATCTCTTTCACTTAGGCTTAGAACATTTAGGTTTTATGTTAAGTTAGCCATGGCTTCTCGGTTTACCCGTAATCGAAGCAATCTGCATACCTATTCGGCAATGATGTTTCTGAAGGTGTGCTGTAAAGCAAATTTTCTGTTGACTTGCCTCGTCGGTGAGGTTCTTAACGTAATTCTCAATGTGTGTGCCTTCTTCCCGCAATCTCGTGGCGAGTGCGTAATCAACAAAGACGAACAGATCCATTGTGAAATTTGATTCCGTATGATACAGGACTTCTGCGAAAAAAAAAGAATAAAAATAAAAGCAAACTAAACAAAAAGAATAGGCATGGAATCACTAGGTATATATGTGCAGGCCGTATATCTTATCATCACCGCATGAAACTAGCCATACCAAAAGTTGATAGACAGCACTTCGTGCATCACAATGCAGTTAGCGTAGTTAGAGTACAACACTCCTGATCAGAAAAATATGAAAGTAGTTGAGTAAAACCGCCTTTCACACTAAATAATATTGCTGGAAGTAATCACGCTGATATTGTATGTTTTATACCGATTTATTTCCGACATTGGAACCTTTCCAGAAACTATCGCGACTAGATTTTCATGTTCAGTTTATTATTAGCAATGCACAAAAATACAATAAAAACATTATCCTGAATATGGTGGTCGTAAGATATCGATTACCAAACAGTGTTCATTAAACAACAAATTCAATTGGCGTATTTCTTACTTTAATCTTGGAGGCGAACCTTCGCCATCCACACCAACACTGAAATTTTTTCGAAATGTTGAAGGAGCAAAACGCGGAAAGGGTTAAAGTTTTTTGGGCACTGAATTATTATTCTGCGTGTTCGGCGGAAAGAAAAAAAGAATAAGCGTATTTGACGCGTAGCAGCTCTCCACTCGCAGAAACAGCCAATTTGAGATCGTTGACTTTTGCAGCTGTGAAAGAATCGTGTGCCTACTCGGCTTCCATGAAGTGTTGCGTTTCTGCCCAGCTGCTGTGTGCGTCATATTTATGAGAACATGGTGAAAAATGAGCTCGAAGACTGCGTATAAAATTAATCGTAAGGCTCCAGGAAAGTTGACAGCTTCCAATTGGTCTGACATTCTACAGTGTGAAGATAGAACAGCACAAGTGGACAAATGTTCCATTGCATCACACTACTGGTAGGGGAAGCATCGTAGTAGAGAGGTGACTGCCCTCTGGTTCATGTTCTGTAGTATTAGCTGCGCTTCTTTTCTCTCTGCAAGCTGATTCACTTCCGGAAGCTGTTGCAGTGTTTGCCGGAACCTCCAAACACGTAGGCAAGCCTGTGGCATCTTGCGAGCTTCGCCTCTGGGCCACGAGATGTCGCCACCATTACAACGACGATAGCACAACACTGGCGTAGATAATACAAACGTCACCTTAACCTTTTTTTGCCTTTTCTATTTGTAAGACAGCCCATAAGCACGAATAACAATTTCTCGTTTATTTTAGGCTGTCGGAAGGCCATTGAGCGCGAAAAAAAATGATGCATTCAGACACTGATGGAATGGGCAACAGTTGAGTGGGATGGGTGCGATGAAGATGCGTGTAGTCACGACAGAACTGATGGCTGTGAAAGTTACGTGGTTCTGTTCAAATCAAAATGCAGTTTGCCGAATACTGTGGGTGAAGCGATGAGATATATTCAGCTGCGAAAGTGTTGGGACTTCAGCAGCGCACCTTGACAACACCGGCGACTTTTTCGCGTGAATCGATGTATCTGTTCATTCGGTGCTGGAGAACTGCCATACTCTGAACATGTAGTACGTACATTTTTTGCATCAGAACGTTTGTGCATGTACAGCACATATGCATACCCGTATACGAGCTGAAGCGTTACTGAAGTGTTATTAGTTCTATGTAAAGATCAATTGCACCTCAATAAATAAATTTACTTACACAAAGATACTGTGGTTAGCGTTGTAATTTCGCTCAGCATGAATGCGGCTGCGCTAATCTGCTGAAGTAAGCGTGTAAGACGGTTCTGAGTGTCTAGTGTCTGTGTGTCTATCAGAACACAAATTATAGTACGTAAACGAGAAAATTGAAAGGGGGGAGTCCCCTTTGTAGGCGAGCTGGGGAGCAGCCACGACGCAGAAGCAGACGACGATGGCATCGCCTGCTACGCACAAGGCCAGCCGGCATATTCACGCTTGTAAATCAACGTGGTTCTTTTGAATTTATTTCAATTTCTAGGAGGTGTTAAACTGTGGAAACAGTACATTCGGTTTTTAAATCTGAATTTTACGTGTAAAATAATCTAAGCTACTTCAGTTGTCAGTAAGCGTGCTTTTTTGAAAAAGAACGCTTATGGTCTTATGGGAATGTCGCTCCCTTTATGCATGTCTGACAATGTCTGTACACCTGGTATAGACACACCACGCAAAATAGCTTTATTAACGCGATAGCGTTCAAGAGCTCGTTTTGCAGAAATCCTGGTGTCGGCGTCGGCGTCTTTGGTAGTAAGCAAAAAATCAGCGTTGTCCAAAAGCTAAAATTCGAGATAGATGCAAATAAAAAATAATTAAAAAAAACTTCGGTTCAAGTGGAAATTGAAGCCAGGCCTTCTCCGTGGCAAGCAGGTGCTCTACCATAGAGTCACGCCAGTGCTTCCAACCTCTTCCGAAAAACAAAGCCCTATGCGAATGTCATGTAATGCGAGCGTTCTCCTTAAAGCATTTGATGTGTGGCAGGAGAGTAAAATCGTGCCGGGTGTCAAGACTGTGAATTGCACAAAGAGTGAGGAGGTTAACTGAGGTTAGCTTCGTTAACCTCCATTAACTTGATCACGAAGGAGGTTAACTCGATCACGAATCGTTGAAACATATTTGATTATCATCATCAGCAGAAACATGAAAGAGGTGAGAAGGTGCGTAGGTTTGCGTGTCTCCTTACGGACGCGCAGTGCGTATTTCGTTGATTCGCAAAAAGGAAAATTAGGGCTTAAAGGGCACTTCGCAATTGCATTTGCAGCAAACATTCTAGGATAGTTTTAAATGACCAATGTTACTCGCTCAGACGCTTCTTTCCTTGCGGCATGGTTGAGGTGTTCAACGAGGGACGAAGTGAGGTTATCGAATGAGAAGGCAATGTGACCGGGGCTCGATTAAGCAATGAGGTTCTATTCACGAGGCGAAACTCACGCATCCTCGATTTTTACAAATTTAAGCCATTCACGACTACGCCTGATTGTGCATTCTCTTTGTGCACAGGTTTGATATTCGTGCCTGCTTAAAATGAAGCTGGTGTAGAAAACTGTAAGAACTATTTCAACTTAAAAATGGTTCAAATCAGACAGTATACCACCAGCTCCGTCTTGTGAATGTAAATGTATGATTCAATCTGGCAGTTCTTCAATAAACAACACCCTCAACAACGTCATGAATTGCCCCTAATATGAAATAACTTACTTGTCCAAACGGTGTCAGGGGCACTGGTCGCGACGTCGCTCTTTTGTACAGTCTTTGGAGATGATTTGCAAAGTTCTGAAAACAGGAACAAAGAACAAATGCACGAATCGCCTTTAAAGCATGCAGAACGTTTGAGAAAAACATTGATTGAAATATAATTAGCTCAGATCGAGCGTGCTATATAACAGACGAAGCCTGAAAAACAGTCTATGTATTGCTACCCAGCTGCAGTAGAATTATAGGGACTGCTGGCGAAGCACCGCCTCTGAGTTTTGCACGTTTAAGGTGTTTGTATTTATTTTGGAATAAATTGTATACGCGTTTTATTTATTTATTTGAATTACCCTCAGTTCCAGATGATATATAGAGGGGAGTGGAACACTGCGAAAAAACGTAATACTGATTTTCTCCCGCAAGTACAATGTTAGCTGAAACAAGAAGTACTCTACGAGGCGACAAGCTACAACAGAACAAACAAAAATGGCACAACTTGCCAAGAAGCATAAGTTCACAATTGCTTGGATGCACCACAGTACACATGGGCTAAAAATATTATGAATATGGTAATGAATAGAGACCGGATTATAGGCAAATGCCTATTTTTCTCCTTGCGTTCCTATCGTGCCACAGTGATATATGAGCACAAATTAGAGGTTAAGAAGGGCTTTTATAGTGTTTTTATAGTGCCTATAAATGCCTATTTTCGGCGTTCGTGCCTAAATACCGATATGTGCCTATAAATGCCTATTTTCCAAATCGGTGCCTATATGAACACTATTTAACCTCAAATTTCCCTTTCGAGTGCAGTTTGAGACCGTTATTCATGTTCCCGGGCAACATCGACCTCTAAGAACACCATGGGGTTCAAACTAGCCCTCTAGTTCAATCAACTTCTGGAAAACAACCGCTAGCAGCCGTAAAATGGGACGCGCCGGCAATCTTACGAGAACGCGCTGACTATCGCGAGCGGCTGGAAGAGGGGTTGAGGAGAGGAAAAGACGCTACTTCTGCAACCCTAAATGGGAGCACGTCGAGCGCCTGCTATGGAATGGGGAGAGGGAAATAAAGATCGGAAGAGGAGAGTGGCGTCCATGGCCGAAGACGCGGCGGGTGGCTTCTACAGCCGTTTGTCCATTCCAGTTTCCTCATGGAAGTGAACCACCTTGAAGACATCGGTGTGGCAGTGGGCAGGAATAAAGAGTTCCGTCTGTACAGCCGCGGGAAGGTGGCGAACGAATGCGAAACCGTAAAGTGCCGTCAGGGGAAAGGAGAGTGTAAATCAAAAGAAATGCACGCGGCTTTGGTTTTTTTTGTAATTGACTTTTTGAGGACCCTTCCCCAAATCACGTGATAAATTGTAGTTAGATACTTGAAGTTTTTGCGTGCCCAGTGAAGAGCGTTGGATCACAATAATCTTTGAAGTTGGTTCATTACGAACCGCGAAACAATGATGCTAGGAGGCGTCATGCACACGCAAGGTCACGTGCGCATGACGTGCATGAGCCAGGTAGTGCACGCAAGCGGTGTTGTGTCATTTCGGCGTTCTCTGTAGTCTACTGCCTGTTTCTGTGGGATGGATCCCTCAGTGCGCGCACGTTTGGAGAGGCTGTCCCACGGATCATGTATCATTACCGCGATACACCGCGTCCCACAGCTGGAACTGCTGTTAGGGATGGTGCACTAAAAATGCGCCAAGCGTTGTCAGGGCTGGCGCCGGCGCGGCGAAAACACGAACGCATACGAAATGGAGGCACATTAGTCTCACATCTCGCTGCGATTCGAAGTCAAAAAAAATAAAAATAAAAATGCACACACATCCCGCTTGTGTGTTATTATTTCTATCAACTTTCATTCATCTATTCAAGCAACAGATTGCACAAATTACACATGTCGCCTCGAATAATTCTCGCTGTGCCACGCGCTACTGCGAGCGATGTCAGAGTACCAATGTCTACGTAGAGGAGCGACGTCAGAACTCAGATAACTACGCAGGACCATTCCTTGTTGTACGTCAAACTCTCCATCTTGGGTCGCGCGCCTGCAAAAAGGGAGAGCGGCATTCATTTTGAAATGTGACATCTTTCCGTGGCGCGCAGCGTTGCAAATCTTGGCAGACGTGATCGAGAGCGCCCAGTCCATGCAGAACACTGGTCAACTCAAAATGCTCAGACGTGGTGAGAGGTCCTTTAAAGGTGTTCACCGACGGAGTAGCAACTGACCCTACGCTATTAGACCCGGACAATACGAGGCATCCCTCTGTTCTGGTCTTTTAACAGTCCAAGTATCTGCTTCTGTACATGCCAAAAATAAAGAGATCCAGGAGTGTGCTGATTCCATGGTGGACACTTGACTTACAATGACCCAAAATAAATGGAGCGACTGTGTTCTAGGAACCGTGCGGGACAAAGGACAATTGCATGGCTATGTTCAACGTTGGCGCCTTTGTGCCAGCATAAAGAGTAAAGCATCTTTCTTTCCTGTCGTAAATACAGGTCGGGTACGTCTTTGTTTGAAATATTTTGAGTTTATGGAAAAATTTATCGTGCCTATATTTACTACTTTGGAAGCCTAAAACGGTGTTTTGCCTGCCTATTTTTGGCGCCTAAAACGCGCTTTTTTGGTGCCTAAAAATCCGGCCTCTAGTAATGAATAACAATGGACGTGATTAATCCTGGAATATTGTTAGTCCTGTAAAGTGCGGCGCATGCATGAGAGATTACACGTGAGCGTTAGCATCGCATGATTCCTACCTTTTGGGGATGATGAGTGGTGATGTATGTTGAAGGGATAATAGGTCGTTATTCAAGGTGGAACTTGCGTATATTTTGTGAAACATATATAGACAAAAGTACTGGCAGCGACAGCAGAGTGACAGAGTCTGTAAAGACTCTTTCATTAAACTAATACTTTCATGACGACTTTAGTTTCTGAGAATAAAGCAGACAGACTTATTTTTGAGAAGCGTAACATTATAACTTAGAACATTACTGGAGAGGTCCATGATGGATGCGGAATATTCTAGTCTGCTTCTGACTGAAGCTTTGTAAAGGAGGAGGAGGAGGAAAAACCTTTATTGGAACTGGTGATTCCAGAGAGCCCTTATCCCCACCGGGCTGGTCGACATCCCTAGTCCGGGACGTCACTAGTTGAAGCCGCCGCCCGAGCCCGCTGGACCAGAGGTCGCTGTGCCTCTTGTTCTGAGCTATTGAGCAGGGTCGCCTCCCAGTCCTGTTTGGTGGGGTTGGGGATGGGGGGTTAATTTTGGGTTCAGTTGGCAGGCCCAGACCATATGGTAAGTGAGGTGTTTTAAAGAGACAGAAGGAAAGAAGATTCGCATTCTAGATCTTTTAACGACCGGTTAGCACTGCGAACTATTTTTCTAATGCGAAGACAAGAGTGCCATTTATGGGAACACCTAGATAGCAGTTCATCTAAATTTGATCAGCTCTTACGTTCTTTGTAGGGGCGTGCGAAAATGGAGTTTCCAACCGAATAAAATACGAAGAGAGTATAGATGACATCAAATCGAATACTGTTCGAATAGTTTTCGAATAGTAAGGCAACCAGTTTCGATGCAGCTCAAAATTCCAAAACGCTTCATTTGCAAAAAAAAAAAACTGACTATACTTTAAAGGGACCCTGAAACGGTTTTGACGATTTTGTACAAACACATTGAGCCAGTAGACCAAGTCCTAAGGCTCATTTACAGACTAATTTAAGCTCTCTGCGTACACTGTGTAATTGATTACAACGCTATAAAGCTGCGAATCGCTGAAGATCACTGCGGCTCAGCCCAACGCGTTTTCAACCGCCCCTCCCCAGTATGACACGCAGTCTGCGCACGATCTGATTGGCTGCGGTGTGCGCGCACGAAAAATTGGCTGGTAGGGTGGCGGCACCTGTCGGAGCAAA
Organism: Rhipicephalus appendiculatus; assembly: GCA_030522465.1. NCBI lineage: Eukaryota > Metazoa > Arthropoda > Arachnida > Ixodida > Ixodidae > Rhipicephalus > Rhipicephalus appendiculatus. Next base: position 37,204 of record JALIZH010018009.1, read on the forward strand.
TATCAACCCCTCCGCGATGTCTCTGTTGCCAGACGGCGTGCGTGCTGCCGGGCGCACTGGGGCTATGGTCTCCGAGATGCACGCAATCTGTCGGCGTGCAGTCTCAGAGGTCATCACTGGGCGAAGCTCAAATCATCGAGTGTGCTCACATGAGCTCTGCGATCGCCAGCGATGCCAGCGTGTATCACGAGTTGAGGAGGCAAGGCAGGGGTAAGAAGGAGGGTATGATATAATTGGCCGTAGCCGCCTTGGTACACGGCGTGCAGCGAAATTTGTGGTGCCAATGGTTCGATGATGCTCTAGCCTAAACGCTGACAAAGCTTCAAATAACCGTTTCAGGGTCCCTTTAACACTTAAAAGCCCGTAGGGAACATATTTCCCACCAAGTTTAAACGCCTCTATATCCAATACTCCCACGTCCTTCGCCCTGAGATGGTTGCTATATCTGAAGTGAAGTTTGAGAACCAACTGCACAAAATTTTAGCGACCCCAACGCAAGCAGCTACGAGGTGCCTCAGTTTCCGTGGGAGCCACCGACAAATTTGTCTCTGAGCGGGAGATCGGCGTGCAGGTTTTCACCAGCTGCGATAATTAGTTGATCAATGTATTTACCGCAGTGAAAGGGGTCAGTAAATGCATTTATTGAATGCCTGAAAGGTAGGACTATCATGGGGTTCACTTACCTGGTTCACAATGTAACCAGGTATAGAAGTTATTGACATTTGAATTGTAGTTATGCAGTGGGAATATACTTCCCTACGGGCCTTCCACGATGCCAATCCACAGGGTGCGATTTTCTATTTCTCTAAAAGAAAACGCACTCGGCAGTTGAAGAAGCATTAGATTAGCACTTTTCTTTGCCTGATGATATAAAAAACTTTCGTGACAGCGAGGAAGATGATGATGAGGACGAGCCATTCTGCATAATTGCTTGCTTGAATGGTGATGCAAAATTCATTGACCATACGACTGCAAATCAAGAGGTTGGCTCCTGGGACAATGTTTGAAGGATACTGTTAAAAATAAAAGGCAGCAACGCACTTGCCCTGAAGGCCTACCAAGGTGGCCGAAAAAACTTTAGGTGCACCAGACCAGGTGCCGCTTTCACCTGTACTACATTTTCCTAGATGACCATGAACCTTCAAACGTTGCTGGTGTCGTTCAGGTGAACAAAATGGCGAGAGGTCGAAGATTGTTTGCTCTACGTGCAGGAGGAGGAATCAACTTTATTCGCACAGAAGGCGCGGGCCTTAGGGTGGCTTCAAGTGGGCAGCGACCCTTTCGGCCCAGGCAGCAATCGCTAGCTGCTTTTCCTTGACGGGTGTCTTAAGAAGCTCTTCCCACGCTGACCGTGAGCGAGTTGGCAGGAGCATTCTGGGGGGAGGAAATCCTTCACATCCCCACAATATGTGATTTTGTGTGCCAAATTCTTGTGCGTTACAATTTTGGCAGAGTGGGTTAACCGATTCGCGTGTAATAAATGCCAGCCGGTGAGGACTAGGAAACGAGTAAGTTTGAATGCGGCGGAGGATCGTGGCCTGCGCTCTCGTGAGGTTTTCATCGGGCGAAGGGTAGACACGCCGTTCATTTTTGTAGAGATTCGTTATGTCATTAAATGAAGGCGGTGCCTCACCGGGGAAAACTGGGTCCGAGAGACGCGCCTCTCGGTTTGTTAGACCTCGGGCTACGCGGTGCGCCTCCTCGTTCCCAGGGTTCCCCGAGTGGGCAGGGACCCATACTAGTTCAATAATTTTGTCACGCTCAGAGTTTCTCAAAATCCTCGCCGCTCGGATGTTGATGGTACCTTTCGAAAGGTTAATGATGGCTCTCTTCGAGTCACTTAAAATCGTTCGAGTGGAGGCGCTCGTCATGGCAAAAGCAATAGCGGCCTCTTCAGCTTCTACGGCGGAGGGCACCTGTACCGAGGCGGTATTGGTAATCTGTCCGTCTCCGGTCACCACACTCACGGTATACCATTGGTCATTTTGTTTGGCCGCGTCTACGTACGTGACGAATTGGTTGGTCTTGTATTTTTCATGAAGGTCTTTTGCTCTGGCAGACCGCCTTCCGTCATGTCTGCCCGGTGGCATGTTCTTGGGAAGAGGCTTCAACACGAGCTGGCGTCTGATCATCTGTGGTAGCGAGGTCCGCCCAGCCGAGTCCATCACGGGGTTCATGCCTAGTCTGTTCAGAACACTTCTGCCCGCATCGGTACTTGACAGACGGGCTAGTTGCGCAGTTTTGTGCGCCTCAATGAGTTCATCGAATATGCCTAATTCTAGTAATCGCTCGGAGCTTGCATATCGTGGGAGCCCTAGGGCCGATCTGTATGCCATGCGAATTATACCATTAATTTCTCCTTTATCAGAGAGGCGGAGGTGGTAGTATGGGAAGGAGTACACAATGCCGCTGATCAGGAAGTCTTCGATCAGCCGGCATAGACCTGGCTCCTTCATTCCACGATGTCGCGTGGCTACGCGCCTGAGCAGGCCACATATTTGGCGGGCCGTGGCTTGCAGCCGCGCTATTGCCTCTGAATTGTGCGTGTTGTGTTGTATTAACATTCCCAGCACTCGGATCGTTAACACAGGACGGACCGGTCCGTCTTCCATATTCACGCAAATAGGAGTAGCGGAGTCCCCTCCAGCCCTGGATTTGTGAGATTTATTCCTAATGATCAGAAGTTCAGATTTTTTGGGAGAGCAGACAAGACCGTTTTGCTTAACAAAGGAGGAGGAGGAAGGGAAACAAGCGGAAGGACAGGGAGGTTAGCCAGTTCTTGGACCGGCTGGCTACCCTGTGCTGGGGAAGGTGGTAAGGGGAGTAAAAGATGAGAGAAAAGAGATGTTACAAGAAAAAAAGAAAGAAAAAAATACAGGAAGAGAACGAAAAATAAAGGAAGAAAGAGTCTTAAAGTCTGTCGTTCAGACCAGTTGCACGCAAAAAAACGTAACAATGCTTTCAAAGCTTTCTGGCCTCAGGATGGACTTGGCCAGTGACCCAGAATTCTTTCTTCCGACAAAGGGCGATCATCCAGTCTATCTAGTGCTTCGGTAAGTTCTTGTCTTGGCGCATTGAAACGGGTGCACTCACACAGAAGATGGGCGATCATTTCTTCACAGCTGCAGTTATTGTACGTAGAGGTGCTGGCCATACCAATAAGAAAGGAGTATGCATTTGTGAAGGCCACGCCAAGCCACAGGCGGCACAGAAGAGTCTCTTCAGCTCGAGATATTCCTGACGGAAGACGAAGCTTGAGATCAGGATCCAGGTGATGTAGCCGAGCATTTGTGAACTCCATAGAGTTCCACTGTTCCAGTGTGAGGTCACGTGCCAGCGAACGAAGCCTTGTAGCTGCATCGGTTCTTGTGAAAGGTATGGCTATGGATTGGGTAGCATCATGTGCAGATCTAGCGGCCTCGTCTGCGCGGTCATTGCCATATATACCACAAGGACCTGGTATCCACTGGTATGCAATGATGTGTTGTTTCTCGATTGCACGGTGGTGAAGAAGCCTTATGTCAGCTGCTAACTGCTCATTAGGTCCATAACGAAGGGGTGACATTAGGCATTGAAGAGCTGCCTTGGAGTCCGAAAAGACAGACCATGCTTGCGAAGGTTCTTCATTTGCTTAACAAAATTTTGTACTGCGTCTGCGGCCTCCTGTAGCGCGTCTGTGATCTCACCATCCGAACCACTGTTGGTCCAGATGGTGATGTCATCCGCGTAAATGGAATGCTTTATGTGAGGAATCCTCTCCAGTAACGGAGGGAGAGCTCGCATGGTAACGTTAAAGAGGAAGGGGGAAAGCACTGCGCCCTGAGGCGTGCCTCGGGTTCCTAATTGAAAAGATCCGCTTCTGCTGTCTCCCAAATGGATCTCTGCAGTTCTATCCCTAAGAAAACTAGCAATGTAAGTATAGACGCGCTTGCCTACATTCATTTGGGCCAGATTGGCAAGGATCGCCGCGTGGGACACATTGGCGAAAGCCTTGCTCACGTCCAGCCCAAGAATGGTGCGCGTGGCTCTAATGGGACCTGGATCTAGAATGTCACGTTGTATCTGCCACATAATATCTTGCGTAGACAGATTTGGCCTAAAACCGATCATCGTTTGGGGGAAACGATGATCGGTTTTAGGCCAAATCTGTCTACGCAAGATATCACGTGGCAGATACAAGATATCTTGCAATGTTCACGTTCATGCCATACCATTCTTTCAAAAGTTCCCCCCACTGGTGTGGTTCTGCCAAAGGCCCATAGGGAAGTATATTCCCACCCTAATAATTTTAATTTAGCGTTGTATACGGAAACTTTTGACGTTGCATTGTGTTCATTGGATAATAAATAACATTTTCAAAGAATCTTGCGTCAGTATTTACAATAGATATCTTATGGGCGTTTAAGGGTTAACAAAACAACAATACGATTACTTTTACATGGAAGAAATACTGCAATTATGTAAACTGAAGGACGCTCATGTTCATCAGGGACTAGATCATTCGGGATTTTTTAGCTACACTTTAAAGTGCAGCAGGAACTACTGTATGCAAGCTGGCTCTTACGTAAATAAAAAAAAAACACGCGTACCCATCAAGGAAGGGCTTGACAAAGAACAGAAAAGGACCTCACTCGCAACGAAATTTGTTCTCAGAAAAGCAGCGACATAGCTAGCAGTAGTGAGTATGCACAAAGCACGTCGTCTCACTTGATCATCGAAATACACTTGTTAACAGAAATGATAAAAAAATGCACCGACTATTACGATACTGCCTAGTGCGAATTCTGAGCGCTGCTGTTTAGGTGTTTGGACTTTGCGATAGGTTGAGACAAACAATTTGACAGAGACATGTATGTATGTACAGTTGCACACCACTATTTATTTGCCACAACTCTTTCTCTAGAGAACGCATGCCTGCCAGTCTCTTATTGTAATGGAGGTCGGAGAACTGAGTGGAGATTTGTTCGACTTACTGCAGCAATATCTCCTTGTCAAGCATCAGTTGTATTCAAGCGTTACCGAGGCCGTCAGATAAGTGGGGTGAGTTACGATAGAGAGGAACACAATGTTCTCTCGTATAAGCAGTATGAAGATGAGGAAGGTGCCGTTCATCTTGATATCTATATTAGGGGCGAAGCTCCTTATAGCGAGACCTGGTCGGTTGTCCATCGATCCTCTGTACCCCGTAGTGTTCCCTTATCGTACAATAGAGGGCGCTGTCCCATATAGATGCATGCAAACTGCAGTTGGGTGATGATATACTAGCTGGCGCTGTACGCATTCTGTGTCATCATCTCCATTTCTCGTCTCGTTTCCGAGAGGGCGCTGTCCCATAGACATGCGTACAATATGGCGGTTGGGTCAAGGTACGCTAGATGGTGTTGGCGGTGCAGCTGCTCTCCGATTGGCTGCTGCGCGGGCTGCGCGGGGTTGCGCCGGGCGGTGAGCGCCCGCTATCTCTCATTCCCCGGATCGTCGCCGTACGAGTGCGCTTGCCGGATCGTGCTGCTTGGCGGACCATGGACGACGAGGAGCGCCGGGTGCGGAAGGCCGCTGCGGCTCGTGCTCGTCGGCAGGATACCGAGGTGCGAGCTCGAGCGGCCGCCGCAACGCGAGCGCGGCGCCAGGTGGATCTCACCCACACTATCGCTTTGATTACTGCTGGGCGAAACCACTGAAGATTTCACGGTGTAACCATGATTGCTTCACGAGCTTCGCCCCAACTCTTCATCATTCACCCCGTGGATATGCTGTGATTTTTAAAGTCACCCATAACTAAGAAAGGTGTGGGTCGATGTGCGGTTAATGCGAGGCGCATGAAGTGCACGACGTACTTGGTAAGCAGGGTGGGCGAGAAGCACACAGCCACTAGCATTAAGCGGTTGTCCAACTTTGCGGGCCACAGTTCACCAACTTCATCTGAGGTACAAAAAATATTTTGATGGATTCTACAGACGTACCTGTATGCAAGCAGATAGCCACTCCCGTCACTCTCTTGTGGCTCCTGCGAGGGTCACAACAGTACTGGTAGTCTACGACTTCGAGGGGTTGTTTATAGTGCATGCAGGTTCCAGTAAGGCAAAGCACAGAGGCATGCCGCAGAATGGGACCGTGTTGTACGTCCTTGGCATTTGTGGCAAAGGAGCATGGTTACCAATACATTGGAGACAAAGGAACATTGAGCATGGAGACTGATAAGAAGTGTGGCTGCTCAATCATGTTGTAGCACTTAACGGTGACGGTTTCGAGTTTGTGACTGCAACCGACGAAAGTCATCGGCTAGCGTTCTGTTCGCATTGGGTGCCCGTGGTCGATTCTGAAGTCGTTGTCTACATTGGGGAAATAGAGCCCGGTGATGTCTGCAGCGTGACTCAGTGCTACGTATATCATTCTTCTTTACTTGCCCATTTCATGGGGCACATACTTCGTTTTTCGTTTGACACTCGCACCTCCTGTACCCAGCACCTTAGTACGGTAGTGGGGCTTGCCCAATTGCTGCGGCACGCCCTCGTTCGCGCGGTTGCGCCATCAGCGGTGAATCCGCTTAACGCGAGAATGGGTGCTGAATAGCTGTGCTCTAAAACATTTTAATCCAGAAAACATTGAGAGAAACCAAAGTCGCCACCGCGCAGAACAACGATGCGTCACTTACACACATTTCTTTCTCCTTTGTCATATATTACACTTCCATGATTGCGCACGCTAGGGTAACTTTAGTCATAACAAGAACAAAAAAAAGCGTAAACTCAGGCTCCCACTTGGAGGAACCATGGCTGCATTCTGTATCCGAAGGCAGCCAAAATCCCCATGGTCCCACGACAAATCTCTTGGTGACGATAGTGCATTGACCACACATTCACTTGTGCGACACTGCGGTTTTAAGCAAAGCCGTCTTTATCAGGTAATAAATACAGCGTTGATAGTCATTTAAAAGCTGGGGCGGCATGCATCATAGTAATTCACTCACTAAAACAGGTAGAAATGACTCCTCGTTGTTCCAGCTTTTCGGTACTTCAAGGTTTTCCCGTCCGGCTAAATATTTCAAAGATATTCGAAAAATATTCGGTATTTCAAATATGCATTATTCGATTCCTTATCCGAAATTTTTGCATATTCGCACGCGCCCTAGGGCTCAATAGGGAACATTACTCGATTCATTGTTCGAAATTTTTAAATATTCGCACATGCCTAGGACTCAAAAGATACATTATTTGATTCGTTATAGATTTTTTTTTAATTATTGCGCACGCCTAGGACTCAATAGGGCTCAATGATTTCTTGGTACAGTGCAGAATAGTCGGCAAAAAAGTAAGTGTTATATGTTACGTATTCATGCAAACCACAAACTTGAACGAGACACAGTAGAAAACCTAGTAGAATCTCTTGGGGTTCGCCAGAGTGGACGGGGCTCATTTCTGAATTAAAGGTGTCAGCCGACAGAAATTGTGAGCTTTCGTGTAGGAAATATTCATTCCAAAATGTAGTTTGGTGTCGATGTTTATTTTGCCTTATTTCAGGAGAAGTAAATTATAAACCCTTACATTATAAACTCTAATAGATATAATTGTGTTCGCAAACCATCGGTCCCCATAAGTGCCTGTTTGCGTACAAAAGAGTGGCACTGAAGTCTGTGGCGCGTAATCGTAAGTCCCAATATATGGGAACTTATTAATTGTAAGGCTGTCAATTTTTATCAAAGTACATAGTCATATGACCATTTATTTTTTGAAGCGGCATATATACCGAGTCGGCAATGCTTATTGCTTTTGTAGTGAAGAGGAATGTCCAGCGCTGCAGCCACATCGCCAGCTATGCACGAGGCACGAGCTGGGGCTGCCTAGTCTGTGGTTGCTGCAACGCTGCCTGCGCATGACGAGCTCTTGCCGCTACTGTTCGGACAAAACCACCACTTTCGGCCAAGTGTTTTCATTATACTTTTTTTTTTTTGTTGAGGTAAATACGTATGGTTTCCCCGGCACGAGTACAATCTTGTCAGCGAGATTCGCAAAGTCATTGTGTGACATGCACGCTACTTTTTGCGGTGCTTTATCGAGTTTCTGCTTTTACGGCAGTTGTGATGCGTGGCATCTGCAGCGAGTTCCGTCCTGTAGTTCCTCCCTTCAGATGTAGCGACGAAGCGCCGGCGAAGCGCAGGGTGAGGAGTAATCGCTCGCTCGCCGAGGTGTTGGCGCCCTCTTTTGCCCGGCTTTGGTGTCAGCCGCATGTACCCCAAGCTTTGTTATCAATTTTAAGTTAATTATTGCGGATACTCGTCGGCTGTTTCTGTCACATCTATCATCTGAAACCTTCGTCTATTTTAAGCCGGTTTTGAGCATTGTTAGCCTTGTTTTAGGCCTGTATTAACATTTCTTATGGGCAACAGCGCGAAAGACCAGGACAATAAAGGCACACAAACGACGACACGTAGCGCTGACTGGCCACACAGTTTGTGTGCTTTTATTGTCCTGGTATTTCACGCTGTTACCAATGAGATATGTTCAACCAACTAGCCGACAAGTTGACCCTTCTGTATTAACCACTTGATTTTGAGCGTGACCTTGCGGCATGATACACTAGATAAAGGACAAGCCGGGTCCTTAAAGTTCTACGGACTTAAAGCAGTACGTTGCCAGCTCTGCTATTCGCCATCGTAAAAACAACCAACAACAGCTCCGGCGGGCGCCTTGCATCCAGTTAAGTCTCCAAATCTTGCCTTTAAAAATACAGGTGTTGACTTGCTTGGTCACTTCCCTAAGTCGTCTGATGGCGAACGCTGAATTATTAGTGTGTGTGGACAGTCTGAAGTATTATACTGAGACGTGAACGGCCATTTCGGCTACACAGCTGACGCCTCCTGCTTCCTGGAGTACTCTGTCGTTCTTCGTCTCGGCGCACCGCATGTTCGTATTAGTGACCGGGAACGGCAGTTCACAGTTGATATTGAAGAGCTATACACTACGCCTTTATGGTTCTGATTATCGGCACTCGTTACCTTACCGCTCACAAACAGACGGCTTGACTAAGCGCATGAGTGCAACCATGATCAATATGCTTGCCATTTAGGTGCCCAATGACCACAGAAACTGGGACTCTATTTTGCCATTTGTTACGTACGTACACAACAGGCCAAGGCACGATGTCACCATACTTCTTGCTTGACGCATGCAATTCGGCAAGCGTTACCGACATGATACTTCGGAGGTCTCCGCAGGAAGTCTTTCCGAATGCCAAGATGTTCGGTCACGCTGAGAAAGATTGTCGATGGGCTTGCCTCAAGATTATTTCACCACAAGACCGCGCCATAACTAGATACCACACTCGAGACTTATCCGTAAAGTTTGCCCCTGGGATTTCTCTTGACTTTTGACACCTGTACGGAAATACACGACGGTCCTGTACCAGTATACCGGACCATACGGGCATATTGAGACGTTTGAGCGACGTCACCTTCATCATCGCTAAAATGACCTCTGAGCACCGGTGGTCACGCAGAACCCAACCAGCGCATATTGCCCAGCAGCAGCATTACCACCATCGGGGTACGTAACTCACCTCGATATCGTACCCCGGTGTTACCCCAACAGGGAGGGTGTCACGCAACGGGAGTTCGCTAGAGCTAAGAAGAAACAGAGGAGCCGACGAATACCGAGCAGTTGTGGGGCTGATGCGTCCAGTCGCACGCGCTGCACTACACATCCATCACCTTTCCCACCTTGTGAACAAATCCATTCCATCGTTACAATATCTTCACGCTCCTACAACCTCAAAGGCACTTGTACATGTTCAAGTTTTTTTTTCTCATATTTGATTGAAACGTGCGAGAGTGCGGGTGATATATGACGAAGACCAACGTCTTCCTAGACACTCGGTGCTTGTGAAAGAAAGCACCACATTCTGTAGTGATCGCACCGAAAATGTAGTTTTTCACATCCCTTATCATTCTCATGCAAATTAAGTTAGAGTAGTCTAAGGCGGTTGAGCCTCTTTGTTCTGTGTGCTCGATCTAAAAGAGATAATTGATTCACATACTGTTACGGATACAGCAAAATGGATCGCAAAATAAGAAATGCTTGTACTTTACGGATGCGAGTGGTGTGGCAAAGTGAGGAAAGCGAGAATGCACACTGCATAAATTGTACTTGCCTACAAGAACACAAAAATGCAGCAGAGTAAACATGAGCCTTCCCATATTACTCCGGACTTCCAAGCAAGCGAGCAAGATATTGTGGGACTTTTTAAGGAAGCGTGTTAGAGAAGTGTGAAATATACCAGAATTCGTAATAAAGAGATAATGAAATATAAGCTGTGTCACTGACAATAGACAGTCGATGTTCATGTTGGTTTTCATCAGTATATCCGCTTAAAGAACTTAGCATTTCTTTTGAATGATGACTCACCACTAAGAAACAGTGTAGTCGTCAGTATACCTAGAACGAAACAGCAGGCCAAACTAGAAATTCGCCGAAAACGGAATGCCATTGTACAGCTGAGTTATTTTTATTGACATTCTGACCTTATAATAAGCGTCATCAGCATCTGCTATGTCATATGCTGATGGCCACTAAATGAGTGTTGCTGTGTAGGAAGGACACAAATGTGAATTCCAACATTAGTTCCCTCCATAGAAGCTGAGATAGCGCAACGGTAATTGGCACTGTTGAAGTGAGAGTCTACCGACGGTAAACACAAGCACACCAACAAGCCCACCTTTGATAATGATATAAACGAGCCTGTTCAAGACCGTGTCATTTATTCACTAGTGTTTTTGTTTAATTGCAATCTACAGATAATTGCAAACGCTCATCGAAGACGCATCGTCATAATTTCCAGAACAATGTTCCGCATGTTCCTGCCCACTCAGTGCTGGCTTTGACGCACTTCTGCTGTAATGGGCATTCGTAAGCTGCAAGCTTTCTGATTGTCACAATATAATGAAAGTCGCACCTCAATTATCGGTGCTATTTGACCCATGGATATGCGCGTCATGAATGTCTGCTTATGGCAAAACGTGCTGTTGCCTGGCGCTTGAGGTGATGCGAGAGTGTACAGAAAAGAATTGTCTTTGAATGAAATCGAGGGACGTGGTTCGTCTATGATTCTAGTGTTTCGTGCCGCTATGAAAGCTCACTAGTCAGCGGGCTGTGCTGACAAGCTAAAGGAAGTGGGCTTGAATCCCGGCAACCCTAGCCCAATTTCAACGAGACGAAATGCAAAACCACTCCTCTACTGATCAGAATTGAAACGACCCGCAATGGTGCTCTAGTGATTATGGTGCTTGAATGCTGACCCGAAGGTCGCGGGATCGAATCGTGGCTGCAGCAGCCGGCTTTCGGTGGAAGCGAAGTGCTGGAGAACCGTGTACTTATATTTAGATGCACGTTAGATAACGCCAGATGGTCAAAATTCTCTGAGCCCTCGCTATGGCGAAATTCATTATCTTATCCTGATATTGAGACGTAAAACCACAACAAGGATTATTTAAAACTCAGGTGCATGTTGAAAATCCTACGCCGCTAAAATAATCCGGCGAGACCCATTACGAGGTGCGTCATAAATATATCGTTTCGCGCCATATCGCTTCAGAGTTTTTCAAGATATTTTCAACTGCCTGTGTCGCAAGGTTCAAGTAACCTGGCGAACTTATATCGATGACACATGGGGAGGCCCAAGCGCACATTGAGTTAGTGCACTTAAATGCCAGTGTCATTAGCACGCTATCATACGGCGATGTTTCGTTGCACTTGCTTTATGAAAACGCGCTCGTGGACAAGTGCAGTGACCGTACGACGGGACAATTTACATAGTGGTGACGACGTCTTTAGGCTCTGCACAAGAGCCTCCAAAAATTAACATTCTAATATCGAAAGCAGCGCAGTAGTATCTCTAAATCATTATTATTGCGATATAATACTGTTATTCATTACATGCTGTATACTGCAAAAAGCTATTAATATTATCGCTGTGAAGAAGTTTTCGGTCAAGGCCGCCAGATTTATACTAAACTACATGCCCCTAATGTCCGGGTCGAGCTTGTTTGCATCTCAAGACCATTTGAACGACCCTCCAGAAATAGACTGCGTTAATACGTAAAAACATATTGATTAAAATAACATATATACGTCGTGACACTGAGTTACCAGAATAAACCGGTTAGCCCAAAAAAAGGGATATTAAGCCGACCTTCGAAATAAACCCAGATTCTCATTATTCCAAAAGTGATAAATTCGAAGCGAAATGATTCAAACGGAAACAATTTGGGACTCATTTTAAAGTAAAATTACTCATTCTGTGTTTCATCAATTGAATACATGATCACGAAAACGGGGTGGCTGATTACATGCAATTCATTTAATTATTAAGAGACAAAATATGTGCGGAGTGGGGTTTTAAATCAAGGCGCTGAATGACAAGGGACGACTAAAGCAGCCCAGCTATAAAAATATGTCGAACACACGACAGCTTAGTTTTATGCATTCAGTCTGCTTGTCCCGAATAGTGCAAATCTATAAAATTATGTACACTTGGTATGTCGTACTCAAGGAAGAATATCACCTCCCCGGGAAGGCGTGCTGTTAGGACATAATTGCGAAATTCGCCCTGCTTATCCTTGAACCGGTTCTCCGGCGGCCAGGGTGGCTGTACGTGAAATCTCGAATCTGTACCTTTGTAACAGAGGACGATACTAACACACACACACGCCTCCTGCGTTTCGGGCTTTTGCCAAAGCGAGCGACAGTTTGTTTTCTGTTTTTAAGCCGTGAACATGAGTATTTCATGTATGCACAAAACTATGCTTTAGACAGGGAAATTCCACAGAAGTTCTCGCCACACAAACTGGCAGGCGTATTGGTAACGGCCATATTCCATGAAACATCCGCGTGAAATGATTGGTTGTAGAAAAAATTCGAAAATCCATTACCTTCTGAAAGACAGGGAGACGCCCCGTTTCGCCCGATGTGCAAATACATTTCTCCGTGAAGCTCACCACTTCTCAGTATGTTTGAGTGTGATATGGTACATCACCTGAAGCTGAGTGCACCTAAAATCAATGTTGTTTCCATGTCGACAGTTGCAAATAGCTACGTGAAGATTTGCAGGACATACAAACATTACTTTTTACTGAATGGTTCAAGGAATATACTATTGATTAACTGAGTGCAACCAACCACAGGGTTAGATGAATCCGTACCTTTATTTCTCAATCTGCCATATTTCATCTTTAGCCAACCGCTTTATTCTTTTCTTGCAGCTGGGACAGCGGGACAAGACAATCAATTAGGTGCAAGCTCATTTTCATTGAAAGAAACCTCGTTATATATTGAGTTCAAGTTAGCCCGCTGTATGAGATGTTGATGTTTTTGCTGGTAGGATACGTCTATTATATACTTAGTGAACCCTATTTTGAGTGCGTAATACCTGACGAGTTTTGCGAATAGTTTCAGGGAGCCCTAGAGCGCGTCCGAAAGACACCTGGCGAGCGGTGAGGGTCACTATAAGTGCTTCTATTCACTATTATTAGCCTAATTTCTTAACATTTTCGTACTTTTACACCAACTGATTAACCCGACAACACTACCAAGATGGCCTGGACATCTTGGTAGTGTTGTCGGAAGGAGTGCATCAGGAAGGAGTGCTGATGTTCCTCTCTTCCTGTCTAATCGCATGTGCTAACCTCAATCCCGTCAAGAATCGCACCATTTATGCATCTCTCTGCCAGTGCCTTCGTATGTATTCAGACAGTGGAAGGACCACGGTTAAGCTACGGAGGCTCATTTTTGTCCAATTCTGATGAGCATCTGAAATAGCCGTGAGAGGTGACGTCGTCGAAATGTGCACATAGTGAGCCGACAGTTCAAAGAGTTCGTCATGCTACTCCCATCATTCAGATTCACCATAACCTCGACATTCCGGAAATTTTAAAGCTGTAGGGTATTGGAACTTTTAAGGCAGACAGTAGATGTCGCGGCTCAAACACTGCTTAGACATGGCCAACTACCCAAGTCGGCCACGTTTTCGAAAATTCAGTGGGCCACATGTTCACGTCAGCAAGGAGAGCTGTTTATCCTACAATTATCTTACAGCACACACAAACGCTTCTTTTAAAATCTCTCGAGAGAGGATGGATTTCGGAGCAGCAGTGCACCACAAGAGACACATTTTCATCGTCTCCGCGCAAGCTTTTCCATTAACTCTACCGTTGCATTCTGTTCATAATTTGAGTTTTCAATGCTTGCTCACATTATAAAAATATCGAGCTTGTAGTGGCACCTAGAACTGGCAAATATGACCAAGGTCCAGTGCAGCTACAGTAGTTTAGATTCTCCCGCACTCTAAAGGCTCATCCTACTTCTAAAAGACGCTTCCTCATTAGAACAGCAGTCTCAGGTGCAGTCTTTGTATGGCAACTTCGACATGATGACTACGATGAGACCCTGACGTCCAGTCCCCTACAGCGGCGGAACATCTGAACACGGGGGTGCTAAGACTTGTAACGCTCAGAATCACTAGATCCAGAGAAGCCGCCACTGATAACAGAGCGCTCCAGCGTTCGTCACACACACCCTGTGAAGTCACTCTAGGTTAGCGAACTTGTCTCAGTGAAGTTAGAAGTGCCAAATAAGGGCAATGTACACTGTTACAGAGGGCTCGCAAAGAAGAGGGATTATACATCGAGGGGGTGATGCGGTACATGATGCACAGAGACGTTGCCATCTACACTCACGAATTATCCATGCTCAATGAAAGAGTAACAAGTCCTGCAGCGAAATTGTTGAGAGCTTGGTTTATGACAGGCAAGAACTACGCGTTTTGGAGGGTTGAAAGCAGAATAGACTGCCAGCGATTTAAAGTAAAAAGCGGTACGCCGATTGCACTCAGAAATGTGCTTGTGCGTTAAGTTAGTTCTGACTGGTACAGTTACTCTGAAAGCTTGGAGAAGCTTTCGGACGAGAAGCAGGGAGAATTTCTTTTTAGTGTGATAAGAGAATGCAGGCAGGTCATGGTGATCATAATGACCACATGATTCTTGGGGACGAGAGAGAATGGAGCAAAGAACGGTACCTGGATAACTAAATGGCAGATCATGCCGGTTTATTTATTGTGAACCTGTGCGTATCTGAGTGTATATGTGCGTCTGGAAATTAACCGACACAGAGATAAACTGACAAAAAGGCAAGAATGTATACTCGAACGTCCAGATATCACGACAACGTAAAAGAGTTCTATGAGGATGTTCAAGTATCAATGAAAAAGCCGGCAGATCCCGCGCAGTGTGGGAATCGATGTAATGAGAAGCACCGATGAAAGAACAAATGATGCTTTACATTGTTTGCATGTCATGTTTTACATGGTAGTACATGTCATTTAATATTCGTCATACAGTCACGTCGAGCAATACCAAGTTTGGTGTATATCAAGCTAGCGAACTGGACGCAAGCGCACCACGAGCGTAACATATAAATGGCGTTGTAGATGATATGCATGCCAAGATTTTCATGTTACCACCTGTGACTTATGTTCGTTATACAGTCATGTCACTCAATACCAAATTTGGTGTATATCACGCTAGCGAAACGGCTGCGAGTGCGCCATGAGCGTGGAATGCAAGTCATGTCACTCATGACTTGTCATGATTCCCATATTACCACTAGTCATTTATGTCCGTCATACAGTCATGTCACTGAATACCAAATTTGGTGTATTTCAAACTAACGAAACGGCCGCGAGCACGCCATGAGCGTGGCATGAAAGTCATGTCGCACATGACAAGTCACGATTTCCAAATTACCACTTGTCATTTATGTTCGTCATACAGTCACGTCACTCAATACCAAGTTTGGTGTATATCAAGCTAACAAAACGGCCGCGAGCGCGCCATGAGCGTGGCATGCAAGTCATGCCACGCTCATGCCACGCTCATAAACGCCAGGGAACACGTCCTGTACAAGTGGGTTTCTGAACATAAAGAAACGGCGAGGTGGCTTTCCCGCAGAGCTTTTTGCGTTTTGTATCGACAGTATCGACAAGGTAGGCGAGCTGACGCCAAAGAGACGACGAGCAGACGACGCGATGCGCATGAACACGTATTGAGGGGGGCTTTCGCCTTTCCTATTGGCTAACAAGCCCTGCAGCTTCCACAGTGCTGCAAGGTACTTCTGAGATGGAGTATAGAAACAGGAGAAGGCGCTACATTTCAGCTTACTGCTTTTGGTATTGGTAATACCCCTGTTGCCCTTAGCATCTATACGTAACTGTAAACAACTGCTTATATAAAGCATATGGGACTGTTCAACATACATGTCTGCGTATAACAGTTGTACATATGTTCATCGTCATTTCCTAACGTTTCGCTCAACAAAAAAATTACGCCACAGTCACCTCCCCTCCGCATGCTTCGCATGACATTGATTCCCATGGTACATGGGATCTGCCGCATCGTTTATTATAAGCACCTTCTTCCGAAAGCATAGAAATATGCAGTGGGCATGCAAAATCCTTAAAGGTCAAACAGAATAAAAACATTCAACCAGCACAGCTTCGCGGACAACGATGCAACAGCGAAGTGGTGGCGTTCCCTTCATCAGGCTAACGCATTTCTATGTTTTGCAAGACTGTCAGATACGTTGTATCACTGCTCTTTATTAAACACTCTTCGTAAAGCTTCGTAGTACTAGTAAACATTTATAGCATCTTTACCGTACCAATCTTACACATAAGTTTAAAAAGAAGCCTTCGCTTAAGACGTTCCGATATGTTGGATCCCTAATCTTTATTAAACACTCTTCGTTAAGCTTTGAGGTGTAGTATAGCCCCCAACTTTTTTAACCATGTAGTATCACGTGACATTTGTGTAATTATGGTAACGCACACCATTTGTTGGGATAACTGTTTCATTCTACCTTTTTTAGTTGAAGTTGTATGCAGTGGATTTTAACCAATTTCTGTGGCACATACGCGTTTATGATGATGATCGTTTTCTGATAGGCAGCAGATACTTCTGTGGCACATCCCTTTTGTTGTGCTAACTGTTGCCTTCATTTTTAGTGGTGAAATAGTGAGTAGTGAGGTTTACCCAATGTCTGGTGAATGCTCGATTATAATGCCCACAAGCGTTACCACGGAATCCGGACGTGGAAGGAGGTGACCAAGAACAGCTTCGCTGTTACCTATATATAATGCTTTTTGAGAACCATGGCATAGCGCAGGATGTAGAAATGGTGGTTAAGTAAAGCGTTGTGGCCATAGGTTAGTAAAAGTAAGGTGGCTCTCAACGAGCAAAACAAGAAGTGTCTGTAAAACAGGCTAACCTAGATATTGTCAGGGAAGAAAGCTTGTTGAAGAAGCTGACACAAGTTTCGGTGTGCAACAGTTTTTCTGAATCATAAGATCATTCCACTTCAATTCATCCAACGTGCTAGCCTTTATATCTACCTTCTTGGTTAGTTGATTTATGGCGTTAACGTCCCAAAGGGACTCAGGCTAAGAGGGATGCCGTTGTTGTAGACTCCAGTTAAGGTCAACCAATTGGGATTCTCTAGCGTGCACATACATCGCACAGTACATAGGCCCATAACTTTCCGCCTTTAGAGATGCGGCTGCCTCAGCCGGAACCGAACCGGCGTCTCTCAAGTCAGGAACGGAGCACCATAACCGCAGGACAACAACGGTGCCTCGAACAGGCACTTTTTTATAAAAAGAAAACAAAAAAGAATATTATACACACGCCAGTATTAATTACTTGACATCGGCGAAATCATTTGTTGCTCGTGAGGTTCCTTCAATTTTATTAAACGCGAAGCTGTTTAAGACAACCGAAAGTTGAAGGCCATATCAAAATTCATAAACGGGTATGTGCCGCAAAAATTGGGTGAATTGCACTACTGACCACTGGTCTACTATAAATGAAGAAGGCAAGACTTAGCCCAACAAATGGCTGCGAAGCGACGGCGGCAAGCCCAAGACCCAGAGTACGTACAACGAGAGTATGCTGGAGAACGAGAAAGGCAACTACGGCTGCGAGAGCACCATGAAGCGATGGAAGGCGTATGGAAGAGGGCATACGACGTGCCTGTAGATCTATGAGAGGTGGGAACGCTGGGTTCCAGAGCGAGGTTCTGTATCTGAAGTTTGGACGTGCGTGTCGTGTATGTGGCAGTTTGTGGTTTAACTCGAACCTCTCTGCGCTGAATTATATAATGTTTTGAATTGTATCGTATACTCACTCACTCTATGTGTCTTCGTAGGTCTGTGAGGTATTTATAAAGTGTTGTCTTGATTATTTCAGTATAAATGCCTGTATAAATTGATAGATTTTGTTTTATTCGCAAGCGCTTATTAAAACAGGGCCGGACGTGCGTTGTGATCCGGAAATTACGTTGTGAAGAGCGTGATCGGACACTACGGACATTGGTTCTTTCTAAACACAATGTCTAAATAAAATCATGGCAAAATGCATAATAAGGGTGAGAAGACTGAACCGGCTTTCCACATGCAACACAATGCTAAGCTCGCATCCCCCCTCCCCTCCGCCCCTCCGCCCTCTTCGTCCACTGTGCTAGTAGGAGCTCATTTTTACCAGACACTACCTTCGGTACACGCATAGCAGATGCTCGAGCTCGGTGCCGCAGCAACTCGTTGTCATGGCTTAAGCCTACGGCGAACATTTTTCGCTGACAAGTCTTTCTTAATATTTGTAACACATGTATTCGTCAATATCAATCATTACGTTTTCAATGCTCATCACACTAAAGCATACAGAAAATACAAATGCAAATTTAAAAAATTAGCCGCGTATCTGCGTGCTTCGCTGCAAATGTCGTCGAAAGACGATAGTCTTGTGCCGGCCGTACTACTTGTTTTGCCTTGCCTCAGAGAGCGCCTAATCGACGTTGAATTGGCTGCATCTGGCTGGCATTGATAAAATAGAGGAGGCGCTGCGCGAGACATGGACGCCATTGAAAAACATGAGCTTGTGCTGAACCAAGGGCATTAAACCGTGAGCAAGGGCCACTGCCAGCGGGAGCACCTTATCGTCGGCACAGGGCTTTTTCGTGCAAAGCGTCGCAGTTCGTGCACAGCGTCGCATTTTCAGCGCAGCCTAAAAAACACTAGGGTCTTTAGAATTGCGTACCTATGTATTTTCTAATAAAAGAACACATGACCTGACACTTACATATTAATGTTGACCTCAGGTATGCGTAGTATTTGCTTTTTGATCGAATATGTTCACAAGTATGAACGCAAACACCACTTGAAGATGGCTTGGCGTTCAGAAAGTGGTTAAACTTTGGGCGAGTGGCTAAATGAGGGGACGTCGGACAGACAGCCAGACCAAAATTTTTGCGTTCAAGTATCCCAAGAAAGACTATCGCCTTTAATAAACCAGCAATGAAACCATCATGACACCAATAATTTTGAAAACATTACACGAAAATTCAGGGAGCTTGGGTAACAGGTTCATTAGTTGCAGTACCGTCCAACCATAATGAGGAATTTATTTATTTTTTTAATTTATTTATTTATTTATTTGGCATTTTCACAAAAATGCCCACGAAGGGGGGCAAAAGTAGAGTGTGTCTCCTGACTTGGCCCACTCTTCGTGAGGCACCTCGGGCAGGTACAGCACGACAACACATATAGATATACAAAATATATATATACAAACAATAAATAAACGAGGAATACTACAACAGCTAGCTGGAGAAATAAAAGATGAGAGTAAAGCTGTCTCTCAGCACGAAATACAAATGCACTATCATGACCAGCATTTAACACATATTCAAATACATACAAATTGCAATGTATTATAAAAAACAATCAGTACATTAAATATATTACATACCTTGAATACTTTCAGCACATTCAATTTATTACACTCATAATTTGTTTCCTAAATTTCGTAACGTTTTTAGCCTCCCTAGCATATTCAATTATTTTAGGAATGTTGTTGCACAAGCGAACAATTTGGTTATCAACTGACTGTACACCATAGTTGGTCCGGCACATGGGCCCGACGAATGCAACAGTGCGCAGATTATATGTAAGATCTCTGCTTAAATATGTATCAGAAAAAAATTGAAAGTTATCTTTAATTTTTTTAAAGATTAACATAGCTAGTTGCATCCTATAGCACTCAGGGAATGGCAGTACATTATACACACGAAAAAGAGATATGTTTGTGGGGACCGATGTAGTTATTAAACTTAGTGCGCGTTTTTGGAGAAGAATAATCCTTTCACTGTTTGTTTTGTTACACGTACCCCAGACTAGAATGCAATACATGATTTGCGAGTGGATGAAAGAAAAATAAAGCTGCCGTTTAATTCTCCCTGGAAGGAGATGCTGCAGACGTCGAATTAGGCCGATCGACCGTGATATTTTTATTCGGAGGTTGTCCACATGGTCAGACCAACTAAGGTCGCTTTGAAAGCATACGCCAAGGAACTGAATTTTATTTACCTGCATTATAATTTCTCCGTTGAAAATCAAAGAGATAGCATGATCGACAGGCCTATTTTTTTGCTTAAAGAGCATAAATTTCGTTTTTTTTATGTTTAATTCTAGCTGATTGACTGTAAGCCATGATTTCAGTTCATTCATCCAGAGATTTGCGGTTATCTCAATATCACGGAGATCTAAACCAGAAAAGAATGCATTTGTATCGTCGGCGTACATGACTATGTTTGATGTGAAAGGAATGTTTACTGTGTCGTTGATATAAAGTATAAAAAGTAAAGGACCAAGTATGGATCCCTGGGGTACCCCATACTTGATTACACCCAGGTCAGACCTAAAATTATGAAGCTGCACATATTGTTTTCTGGCCCAGAGATAGCTTTTCATTAGATCAAGCGCAATCCCGCGTATTCCATACATTTGTAGTTTCCTAATTAATATGTCATGTTTTATGGAATCAAAAGCCTTACGGAAATCCAGAAATATTCCTAGAGTGTAAAGCTTTTTCTCAAAGTTATGAAGTAGGCTATCCTTAATACGGAGTAGAGCCGTCTGAGTTGATCTACCTGGTTGAAATCCACACTGTTCTTCACAAATAACATTTCTGTTTGCTATAAAAGAATATACCCTCTTATATATCAGGCGTTCCGCGACCTTAGAGAAAAGCGGCAATATGGATATTGGGCGATAATTATGAAGTTCGTTTTTGTTACCTCCTTTAAAAATGATTGTTACGCGAGCTATTTTCATGGCACTTGGAAAAATTCCCGTCAAAAAGAGTCTGTTGCATATGTAAGTAAATGGAGTGACAATGGAATCAATAATTGCCTTGATAGGTGCTGTAGCAATGCCATCTTCGCCTGGTGAGCTATTCTTTAGTGAGCATATGGCAGTGGCTACGTCTTGCTCGGTAACGGGTGATAAAAACAAAGAATTAGTGAGTGAGCTCTGAATATAGCATTCGGCCGGTTTAAGGTCAGACTCTTGCGCCACATTACTTGACGATCCTGCATCCAGGAAGTAAAGGTTAAATTTATCTGCCAGTGCCTTGCCACTATAGTGAATGTCGTTTATCTGTATATCGCAAGGGACGGTGGCCTGTTTTCTTCCTATCATTTTATTAACCGAATTCCAAACCATTTTGGAGTTATCAATCATTGCAGAAAACTTGTAGGCGTAGAAATCTATTTTGGCCTTCCTTAGGTCCCCGTTTAGTTTGTTTCTGAACTTTTTGAACTCAAACAGGTCACTTTGTTCTTTTGTTTTCAAGAAATGATGGAAAAGTTTGTTTTTTTTCATTTATCCGCTTAAGAAGTGCCGGCGTAATCCACTCTTTTTTTGCTCTCTTGTGTTTCCTTACAACAACGTACGGGAAAGCAGTATTGTAATGACTAGAGGCCGGATTTTTAGGCACTAAAAATCGTGTTTTAGCCGCCAAAAATAGGCAGGAAAAACACAGTTTTAGGCCCCCCAAAATCGTAAATATAGGCACAATAAATTTTTACAAAAACTCAAATTTTCGAATAAGGACGTGCGGGACCTGGTCTACGACAGGAAAGCAAACAAATGTTATATTTTATGATTGTACAAAGGTGTTAATGATTTAACCCTCTATTGCATGAATTATGAGAAAATCAATTGAAAAATTATTTGATCATTTTTTATCATTAACTACATGAAGAATAACATGTACAAAAATTTTCAGATTTATTGTTACTGTATTAATGAAGATAAAGGTTTGTGCCAAATATGGCACACTATGCAAGTGGGCGAGCAAAATTGCTGCCATGGCTGAAAAACAAAATCTCACTGATTGCGGTCTTTTTAGCTTCATTTGTCGAATAAAGCAAAACAATTGCTTCCTGTGTTCAGGCATAATTGAACATTTTGGTTAGCGCATCTGACTGCCGACATCTGCGTGCAAGATGGCCGCTTACACGTTTGGCTCTTCGCATGGTGCCGCCTTGATGTACTTTCCTACCCGAATTTCCAACCGCTGACTTGTGGTTGTGAGCGTCAGTTGGCAACAAATCGTAAAAGCTAAATATCGCCGTGCACTGGTTAGACTTCACACAACTTTTTCGTGCACCCACGCCAATATTGTAACAAAAAATTGCCAGGTACTGCTGCTGACACTCGATATTTTCGTGAAGCATCTAAAAAATTACCACCACAACTGAAATCTGGCGAAAACGAGCTGTGCTGCATGACCTCAGAGGATTTCTTTTTGTTTGTATTTGCACTGTGCAACAAAACATAGATGGCATCATAATGCACATTTCATCACTCACATGCATACTGTGCCAAATATGGCACATACCAATTTCCGACTATATACCGTAGTGGAAAACGGAATTGAGAAGAGTCTTAATGAGCATGAATTTTCAAAGCCACGAGATATGCCAAAATAATTTTTTTCTTGCTTCTGCAACGAGGAAATGGTTGCAAGAAAAATATAGCAGTCACTGTTGTTCATGATCCGAGCTTGCACGTGCACCGTGAAATCTATTTCATGTCTAGATTTCATACTGCTCTAGGGATGGCAGCGCATTTTTTATATTTAGTGCACGTAACTATAAGGATTACTCTAACTGTGTCATATTCTCCACTGGTCCTCTTCTGCCCGCTAAAAAAAAGGTTATTCGGTATGTGCCAAATATGGGACGCCATGCAATAGAGGGTTAACATAGCCATGCAATGATCCTTTTTCGGGCCCGGTTTCCAGAACACGGTCTCTCCTTTTATTTTCCAGAATGGTAAGTTAAGTGTCCACCATCGAATAAACACGCTTCTGGGTCTGCTTCTCTTCGGCATGGCTGGGATGGGCATCACAGGATTCAATAGCCAGACCACTAAAATGCCAGAAGGGTCTGTTAGCCTCGTATTGGCCGGGTCTAATGGCGCAGGGTCAATTTCTCCTCTTTGTGTGAACACCATAAAGGGCCCCTTACCAGGCTTGAGCGTTTCGAGCTAGAAGTGTAATGCATGCACTGCGCTAACGATCACGTCTGCCAAGATTTGCAACGCTACGCTCCCCGGAAGGAGGTGAAATGTCTGATTGAATGCCTCGTGCCCTTTATCTCACGGGCACGAGGCATTCAGGTGAAGTTTAACAATGAATGGTCCTGTATATGTCACAGTAGCTAGTACATGAAACTGCGAGAATTATTCGAGGCTACATGTGTAATTTGTGCAATCTGTTGCTTGAATAGAAGAATGAAAGTTAATAGATATATTAAAACATACAAACGGAATGTGTGCACGTTTTTCTTTAGTTTTTTTCTTCGAATCGAGAGCGATGCGAGACTTGGCGACCTATATTTCTTTTGTGTTCGTGTCCTCGCCGTTCCCGCGTCGTGCCGGCGCCAGCCCTGACAACGCTTAGCATGTTTTTGGTGCATCGTCCGTTACAGCAGTTCCAGCTGTGCCACGCGCTGTGTCGGGGTAAGGATACAGGATCCATGCCAGCCTCTCCAAACGCACAGACGGATCCATCCCACGGAAACAGGCAGTACACTATAGAGCGAACGCCGAAACGATACAACACCGCTTGTGCGCACGACCTGGCTCGGGCATGTCATGTGCACATAGTGTAATCTTGCGTGCGCATGGCGTGTTGATGCGTCAGCGTCGTGTGACCTTCCGGCTCCGAGTTTCTCTGATACCGAAGAGGGTAGGGAAGGAATTTGGCTTGCGAGTGGCAAAGGTTTCAAGCTCATCTACCGGCATCATGCTTTTGCTGCTCGTAATGAACCAATTAAAAAGTTCTTGTGGTATAAAGCTCTTCATTGGGCACGCGAACACTTCCAGTATCTGACTAAAATTTCTCATGTGACCTGGTGAAGCGCCGTTTAAGAGTAAATTACAAACGAAACAAAAGCCATGTGCACATCTGGTTTTTCTTCACCTACTTTCTACTTTCCCCTGACGGCACTCCATGGTTTCGCATTCGCTCTCCATATTCCCGCTGCTGCGCGCAGGCACCTCCTGTTTTCTGCCCCCACCACAACCAAGTCTTCAAGGAGGTGCTTCGATTCCATGAGAACACTGGACTGGAAAACCAGCGGTAAAAGCCGCTCGCCACGTCCTCGGCCATAGACGCCACTCTCCTCTTCTTCCCCTCTCCTCTTCCCGCCTCTATTTTCCTCTCCCCATTCCACTGTACACGCTGGGATGTGCGCCCATTTAGGGTTGCAGAAATAGCGTCTTTTCCTTTCCCCTGCTCCAACTACTCGCGCCATGTCAGTGCGGTGGGGTAAGGTGGCCGGCGTGTCCCATTTCACCACTGCTGCTACCGGTTGCTTCCCGGATGTTTGTTGAACTAGGGAGCTAGGTTGTTGCACCCCATAAAGTTTAGAAACGTCAATTTTGCCTGGTAACATGAATTACGGTCTCAAACTGTACTCGAAAGCAAAATTTGAGGCTAAATAGCGTTCATATAGGCACCAATTTTGAAAATAGGCATTTATGGGCACTTATAGACATTTAGGCACAAACCCCCAAAATAGGCATTTATAGGCACTATAAAAACACTATAAAAGCCCTCCTTTACCCCTAATTCATGCTCATATATCAAAGTGGCGCGATAGGAACCCAAGGAAAAAAATAGGCATTTGCCTATAATCCGGTCTCTAGTAATGACCAAGAATTGTCGCCATAAACAGGTTGTATGCCTTAGACGGATCAGGTTCTCGGTACAGGTCCTCCCAATTACAGTCAAGCATTAGAGAACGAAATCGGAGGATATTTGCATCGTTTATATCTCTACGCATATATTTTGCAGAATTCTGCATTTCAGGCATTGTTAATAGCGCAAAAAAAGGCAAGTGGTCACTGATACCTGAGCTGAATACTCCGGCTAATGCATTTCCGGGAGGTAAATTAGTGAAAAAGAGATCAATGATCGTTTCTGAGTTGCTAGTTATTCTGGTAGGAGTGTTAATGATGTTTTCGCAACCATAGGACAACATTAATTCCATTAGTTTTAGTTTGGAAGGACTATCTTTTGTGAAATCAATATTAAAGTCACCAAATGATACCACGAACCACCGATTAGAATTGGCATGATGAAGGAGCTTCTCTAAGAACTCAAGAAGAGCATCAGTGCTACCATCTGGGGGGGCGGTAGATCAGTACTATTACAACCTTGTTGTGTATCACAGTAACTGCTTCAAAATCCTTACAGACAATACAATAGTCGGGCCATGCCTCATAAGACAAATTTTGTTTAATATATAAAGATACACCGCCACCACGTTTACCAATTCTAAATACTGATTACAAAGCGTAATTCCGCTTTGTAACTTACAAAATCATCACATCACACGCTGGCTAGGCTTGTTTTGCATTGGTGACTGATATAGAAATGTACGCAACGTTTTTAGATGTGAAGCATCTTATGGCGAAGCTTAATCCGGTGGTGGTGGTGGTGGTGTGCCGCGTGCCCACCCTTACTGCGCATGCGCAAACCCTTAAAAAATAAAAAATAAAAAAAACCTCCTCTCCCCCCTCTCTCTCCTCTAGGCATCCCTCCCCGCGGCAACCACACGCTCACTGCGCTAGTTGTACTAATTGAGTGTTTATGGCAGGCGCGTAGTCTGGGAAGCCCTTGGGGCCCGCCCCCTCCCCCCCCCTCAAAATTCAGGTGGAGGGGGGGGTGTTTTACCTAGGACAAATAATAAAAATTGGTGTTTTTCAAGGCCTTCAATATGTGCCCCCCCCCCCCCCAACCGAAAAAAATTCCTGGCTATGACATGCTTCATGGTGTTGCAAGGTTATATGTACCGGGTGGTGGGCTTCATTTTCCGTAACGAAGCCCGCATATCTACGTGGCAAACTGCGAATATGTAGTTATACATCGACTGGTGCGCATTCTTGAGTATCAGAGGTGGTGCCTATATTATGTGGTATCTAGTACGTCACGCATACCAAACGTCTTGAGGCATTTGTTGGTTCTTCTTAGCTGTATTTTTTCTTCACCGCGAGTTATTTTCCCTGTATCCTTTCAGGCTGGATAACTGAAGGCCTACATGCACAGGCGACTTCCTGGTTTATAATTGATGTTCTTATATGAAGAACGATGCAGGGTTATCAACGCACAAATCTCAGTTCACTTGCTAGCCGAGCACGTTGTTCGTTTTGTTTTTTATTTTGAGTTGTGTCCAAATAATTTTACAAACGTTTCTAGTACGCGTCGTCATAGATTACTCGTTTTTGAATTGAATATGTAGTCTTATTTCTGCCATTACGTTTTCCGCATGGTGCTTCCTCAATATGCACCAGTAAGTATTGCGAAAATATGGTAACGTGGGTGAGCACTGCTGTTAAAATGTACTCGTTCATAAATGTGACAAGCAGTACTAAAACGCTACCAGTTTATAGTGCCTTCATTTTCTGTACCTTGCCTAAAAAATTAGTCATCCACGTTTTTTTCGGAGACTGGGGTTTCCTCTTGCGTGCAATACCCGCCTTTGCATACCTGGAATGACACAAATAACATCATAAACAGCTCATAGATTATAGTACACATTGAAATTTACTGCTCCATTTACAGCGCGAATATTTCGTTCACGTGAGTGTTTTGATCCATTTATTTTCGCTTGCACTTTCAGCATGGTAATGATGACCGCCTATATTTGGACATCATGTCTGTTTCCTCAAGCGAATTTCACGTGAAGAGATGCACACTGTAGAGCGTACTGTTGCAACGGAAAACAGTGACAGAAGACAGGGACAGAGGGAATACACACACCGCTTGTGTGTGTCCCCCCCTCCATTCCTTCTTACTTGCTCTGTTTTTTATTGCGATAGCAATTATATGGACAGTCTCTACGGGTTTTTGCCGTCGCCATTGCCGTCGCCGTCGCCGTCACCGTCATGTCGCGTATGAAGTCCAAATTGATAAGAGCCCCCTGCGCATCGTACGTTCCACCAGCGGGTAATCGCGGGCGAGCGGGAGCGATGAACGCGGCTGAAGCGCAGATCAAACGAGAGGGCCCATCTCCGTCGCTCCTAGGCGCATGCAATAAGATCCCCACAACTGTTCAACCGGCCCCGCCCGTCGTTCGTGAGTGTGAAAAGACGCGAGGGGGGGGGGGGTCCCTCGAGCGACCTTCGATTTTACGAGCGCGGTCGGCGCGGGCACGCGCGTTATCTCCCCTTCTCGGCGGTCGACAGCGGGGGGGCCGGTATACCCTTCTACGTGCTACGCTCTCAACGCGAAGAGAATGTGGTGAGCAGAGTGTCGCAGGAGCGGCCATATTCTCTTAAACCAGCGTTTCCTAGAGTTGCGTGAGATCCGATCCAAAAGAGTTAGCTGCCAGCCTCACTTCGTGTAACATTACAATTTGTTGCTATCGCATTCATTGCTTCACCCTTATGGTGAAACTCTGACTTTTTCTTTCAATATGCATCAAAATCAACTAGCCCCCCAAACAAGCATTACGAATAGAATGTACTACATGACCTCATCATTGAATAGTGGTGGCCGAATATAAGCGTGATCTGGTTGCGCATATGTTAATGGCCACACAGTGAGTGAGTGAGTGAGTGAGTGAGTGAGTGAGTGAGTGAGTGAGTGAGTGAGTGAAACAACTTTATTCGGTCCACAATAGATGCGAGTAAACTCAACGTCACCTGAGTAGACCCACAGTAATGTTTTTATCAATTGCGTGTGGTGACGCCAAAATGTAATACAAGCATGCAGAACGAGAGCAAAAGAAAGACAAAGACAGTGAAAATCTATATCCGTCATTTTGTGTGTGGAATGACCATTTTGTAACCGAGTACAATTTAACCCCACCTCCCAACTTACTTCGCCTTACTATTACCTGTTTGGTATTGGCGACATTGCAGGGGGTGTTGTCTTTTTCCGTTAGAAAAGTCTCTCTTGTCGCAACGTCTGTGGTCGAGTTCACAAACAGGCAGCTATACTTGCAGAAGTCACCTCCCTGCAGAAAAAAAGGAAAAGTCTATTGCAGCACCATGTAGAACTTCACCGGATCAAACCATATCTCCGAGGGCTTTGTCATAAAAGATGAATTTTTATGGTGCGTTGGGAAACGCTGCAATAGAGAGTAAGTGCAGGAATGCGGCACCATTGTTGTACATAAGGGCACCTAATCAGTGAACCTACGTAACGAAACAACTCCCAATGTTTTACTGTTTAATAAAATGTTATATGGGGGACCCTTAAGCTTCGCCTTAAGAGTTGAACGCGATAGCGATATCCTGTCCCTAGTGCGTACTTCAATCACTTAGTGCATACTATGCAATAGGCAGCATGTTTTAAACCACGAGCAATTATGCGCTTGAAATGTTTTCGAACTTGCTATGTGCCCACTACGGGGTCTTAGGAGAATACGCGCAGTAACGTGTGTGCCTTTTGTAATGGGTGGCTGGCTTGAAACCACGATGTCGTTGTGATATTCACATGTTCTGACGCCCGATGGCAATGTCGCTTGTACCACGCAATAATACTGCGATATTACAAGTAATGTGACGCCTGTATACAGGACGCGTGTGTTTGTAAAGAATGAAAGTTGTTTTTACTGTATTTCCAAGCGGGCGCGGACTTGTGTGGTAGAACACCTGCGTGCCATGCAGGCGGCCTGGGTTCGGTCCTTACTAGGACCCGGAAATTTTTTATTATTTATTTTATTTGCATCTTTCTCGATTTCTCAGTCACGGACAAAATAATGATTTTTCGCTCACAACCGACGCGGACGCCGGAATTTCTGCGAAACGAGCTCTTTAACGCTCTCGCGTTAAAAGTGCACTGCGATAACTTTTTGTGCACTATTTTTTTCTGACTCCAGCTAACTCCGCATGAGAGCACTCGCTTCCATAATCAATGCAAGACATACCTCAAAAAAAATTCAAACGTTTCAGGGTAAAACCGTTGGTGTTGCATGGACCACATCTTCCTCAGCTTAAATAAAATCAGTTAACTGAATTGCGGCTCTTTGCGCAGCGCCTAGTTATAGCCAAAGAGCGCCGGACACAACTTGTGACTGAAAGAATATATCGCGTTTAAATGCGGAACGGCTGTAGTTAGGCCTAACATCAGACAGTGTAGAAGTCAATTAAATACAATAGAAGCTCGTTAATTTTGGTTTCACGGGATCGAGAAAGATGCCCAAATTAACCGAAGAAATATCAAAAGTACCAAAAACAATAAACCAATGTTTATTAGATGAATGCAAATTGGTTTTCTTGATTAATACGTAAATACTGCACTTCTTTTGAATTAAGGCGGTGTAAAAGCCGCAATTTTCGACATCGTGTGACTTCGCTCCGAATGCAACCGCGGCGCAAGACACATGGATCTTAGTTAGCTTATTATTGCGATAGCAATTATATGGACAATGTCGACGGGTTTCGGCGTCGCCGTCGCCGTAATGTCCCGTATAAAGTCCAAATTGATAAGATCCCCCAGCGCATCATACGTTCTACGCGCGAGCGGGGGGCGACGAACGCGGCTGAACCGGAAATCAAATGAGCCGGCCCCCCCTCCGCCGCTTCGAGGCGTATGCGATAAGATCTCCCCGCCTGTTAGATCGGCCGTCGAACGCTCAAGCAAAGAGGAAAAGCCCGCTCGTCTTTAACGAGCATGAACAGACGCAAGGAGGGAGGGGGGGTCCCTCGAGCAGCAACTGCGACCTTTGCTCTTACGAGCGCGGTCGTGGCTGGCGCGCGCGTTATCTGGCTATCTCGGCAGCTGTCAGCCGGCGGCTCGTGTAGCGTTCTACGTGCTACGCTCCCAAAGCGAAGAGAGGGACTTGAGCGGCCATATTCTCTTACACCATCGCTTTGTAGAGTTGCGTCAGATTGGATCCAAAAGAGTTAGCTGCCAGCCTCACTTCGTATTACATTACAATTTGTTGCTATCGCATTCACTGCTTCACCCTTGCGGTGGAACTGTGAAGTTGTACGTAACGCTACCACCAGCAAACCCACACGCACGCGATGATACTTTTTTCGTTTGTAAAATGGCCGGCAACTGATCGTTCGTCCATCACAATGTAGCAGGCGAGTTTTATGCCAGTATGCGGACCGCGGCTGAAGCTCTTCGTCCTTGAGAGTTTCCACCATGTTTGATTTTTGTGACGCTGTGCACGAATTGCATCAAGTCAGAACAAAGGTGCCATGTGCCACGTCCGCTGTTGAGGGAACCATGGACGCTAACGACGCTATGATAGGCAGCGTCCGCGCAGTTCTGAAGGCATGTGCGCGGCCTCTGCACACAGAGTCGAAACCATACTACTGAGTGCCGAAGCCGCTGCGAATGCAACCTGGCTCGACAATACGCTATCATGGATGGCGACTACGTAGCTCTGAGGTCACGTGCCGAAAAACGAACTACTGTTTGTCGCAGGCACTGCGTACGATACCACAGTTGTTATCGACGCCATCATAGATAGCTCCCACAGAGTTCGTCGCACCGAGCCGCCCCTGAAGCCTTGGTCACGGCTGCGTCTCCTGGTATACTCTCCTGTAAAGTGGGAATAGCGTCAGTGGTGCCAAATTCTCCGCTTGTGCTTGGTAGGCCAAACATCCTAAGTAAAAAATCTTTTAAATCGTATTCCGGCCATGGAAATGCTTTTGTTGATGTAAAAGGGGGAAACACCATCCCGCTTGTCATTTGCTATATGAGCTGGACTACCATACGACTGTCTTGGCAGGCGCGAACTAACACCGCTTGCATTTGATTTTTTTATACGAAAGTGCTGTATTTCGGGGGCTACCAAGATTTCACTGACGTGCTTCCGTCCCTGATAGAACGTTGGTAAAATGCATGCAAACAGATGACAAAGAAAAAGCAAGTAGAAAAATTGAAGGACACTTTGTACATTCCATAGTGTGTTCGGCGAAAGCGTGTGGCCATTCCACTGATTATGCCATGTCTTTTTTTTTACACTCTCAGTGGCATAAGACACAAACCTAATGGGTGCGTGTTTTCTTTTTTAATCTTTTACCGCGAATCGCAGCGAGACGCGAGACTCATCTTCCTCCGTTCGCGTGCGTTAGTATTTTCTCGCGCTTTGCGCATCGTGCAAACGCCATCCGCGTTCCAGCTCTTAAGTTGACGGACCCTTTGTAAATTGGAAAGTGTATTCCGTGAACGCCTGGGTCCATTGAGACGGCGTCGGTCAGAATGATTGCAAACTCTGGTCACAGCGACGCTACGCAAGCAAAGCGCGAGCGCTATAGAGTCCGACGCGACCGGCGTCCGTCTGCGCATCCCAGCGGCCACCTGGCTCAGTGCCAGAGCTCGGATGGACGGACGAACGGACATGGACGGATGAACGGACGGACGGACAGACGAATGGATGGACGGACGGACGGACGAACACACAGACAGACGGACGGACGCCGGACGAAGGTCGCACGGACACCGGACGGACGTGAGCATGAGACATTAAAGCCTTTCGCCTTAAAGATTACACCATCCACCGCTAAAGGGAACCATGTGTAGATGCGAATCAGTGGGTGCTAACGCTTACACTGGCGGCGGCGTTGACGCTGGCGCTCATCGCAGCGTTGCACAGGAGAGAAACCTGGGGGGCGCAAAGCACGCAGTGATGGACGGTTGTTTCCTACTGGAACATCCCAATCGCTGCTGGGCAATGAGAGACAGAAGACTCGGACTGGACACAGAGACCCGCAGTCCGCTTTTAGTTAACGCGCACGTTGCGAATTTTTTCATCGTTCGACAACGCACAGGAGAAATCTCTCACCGGCACCACCTTGCAGGTCAAGATCCATTGCCATATATACGGGGTGGCCAGTGAACGGTTGTGCAGCGCGAGCAGTCGGTTTTTTCAACCAAGAAACTCGCTAGCAGATGCTGCCTGCGTCGGCGTTGCGTGGCGAGAGAGGGGGGAGCGTAGGAGAGGAGAGAGGGGGGGAGGGGACGCGCATGCGCATTGGGGGGTGTGGTTGCCGCGGGGGGGGGGGGGGGATGCCTAGAGGAGAGAGATGGGGGGAGGGGACGCGCATGCGAAGTGATGGTGTAGACGCCGCGGGGAGGGATGCCTAGAGGAGAGAGAGGGGGAAGCGTAGGAGAGGGAGGGGCAGGGGACGCGCATTCGCAATGGGGGTGTAAGCGCCGCGGGAGGGATGCCTAGATGAGAGAGGGGGGGAGGGGACGCGCATGCGCAATGGGTGTGTAAACGCCGCGGGCGGGAGGGATACCTAGAGGAAAGAGAGGGGAAGCACAACAGAGGAGGTGCGTGGGGAGGGTTTGCGCATGTGCAGTAAGGGTGGTCAGGACGCACACCACCAGCACTACCGCCGGACGGACGCCGGACGGACACCGGACGGATGGACACCGGACGGACGGACACCGGACGGACGTGAGCATGAGACATTGAAGGCTTTCGCCTTAATATCCGCCACGGAAAATCGAACGCACGATCCACGATGATAGATGCCCGGCGCTGTACCGACTAGGCTGACGACGTACAAGCACAGGGCTCTAGAAACGCACCTTATATCTCTCACACATTCTTTCTCGCACCGAGTCCTTCGTTGACGGGGCCGGGCAGTGCCGTCGTCTAGGAGCAGTGCATTGAAGCACAGTAAAATACCACTTGAACGAACGTCAAATAAACGAACTGTTCAACTGTCCGAACTTTATGAATCCACCACCTGCCTAGCCATATCTAAGCAGCCACTCTGTGCTCTCGGCTATGACTCTGGTGACTGTGGTGGTGGTTGACGGCCTTATTGTACTACAGTGTTCTGGTTCGCATAATGGCTGCTTTCCTACTTCATGAAAGTGGCCGGACGCGGGACGTGAGAGGGACGGACTAAGCCCCCGCCATAAGATGCTTCGCATCTCAAAAAAGAAAAGAACACCGCCCACACCTTGCGTCAGACGCCAGCGCGTGGCAGGCGACGCAGATGGGTCACTGCGCGCGCCGCACTTAAGGACCCCTGAACCATCAGCAGACGCTCGCGTGCTCCTCTCCGTGCCTTTCATCTATCGAAAACAGACGTCATGACGTCACCTGTACGACTAGGTGACGTCGCGAGCAATACACGCTGTCAGCGGGCGAACAAGAACCTGTTTTCTCCTGATTCCGTTGCACGGCGGACGAATCGGCGCGCGTGTTCCGAGTGTTAAGCAGAAGTTAAGAAGACGAAGAGGAAGAAGAGGACGAAGAACGTTCACGCTGGTTCACGATGATGATTATAGCTTTCTCCGCAGTTGAAAAAAAAAACCTGGGCTGTTTGGGGGGGGGGGGGGGGCAGCTGAAAAAAAAATCTTACAAGTATCCCGCAGCGCATACCTTCTCTAGCAGTTAGCGGATGTTGATAGTAAAATGACTGCACACTTTATAAAATTACGTCATTCTGGAAATCCTTCAAACGAGCTTGCTCACCCTCCTTACGTAGTAGTGCTCGTACGGGTGCTTGACTTTTTCGCACTCTGCTTCCCTTCTCTTTCGAACTTCCGGGTCTTGCGATGCTCCACATGAAGAATTCACTTTATTAAACAAGCAAGTAGCATTGGCGCTCCTGCGTCAAGAGATCAACTTAATAAAACTGCAGTTGAATTTCCGTACATAGACTGGCAATTAACACGTTTAATTCTTCATTAACAAAGATAAGGTAGCCAGTAAAACTAATATTTATATAATATCACATTTCATAACATGCCGTCACCACAGATATTACAACAGTTTCATAATGATGCTGAAATAGCTTCTGTATTAATTATAACACGGTGAAAAATGATTCCTTTTAACGCGATAACGTTAAAAGTTTGTTTCGCAGAAATTCCGGTGTCGGCGTCGATGTCGGCATTTGTGAGCGAAAAATCATCGTCTTGTCCGTGGCCAAAAAGTTGAGGAAGATGCAAATTAAAAGTAATAATAAAAAAAGTCAGAGTTTCGACACAAGGCTAAGCAATGAATGCGATAGCAACAAATGGGAATGTCAAGCGACGAATGGCAAGCAGGTCGAAACGTGCAGCGCACTGCTCACGCACACATGACGCACGAAAACAACACGCACAGGACGAGAGCAAACTAAAAACATTCACAGCTCGACACTTAAGCGCTGATCAAACAAAAACGACGCACGAAACGTATTCACAGGTACAGATGAGCCAGAACTAACAATTGTCACAGTTGTTACTTCGCTGTGTTTGAAAAGCGTGCTATTTTCGCAAACGGGGGGGACTGCAGCGAGCGATCTGACCTTTGCGCGCCCGGTAACTACAACGCTATCGTTCTGCCTGAGCCCCATTCTCCGCCATCGCCTAGATAAGCGCGCGCGCGCACGGGCATCTACCCCCCCCCCCCCCCTTCGGGTAAAGTGCGCGCCGGAGAGCGCGCGTCGCGACGAACGGGGCAGCTAAGCCCCGCCGAGCGCGCCCTTTGAGCCATCTCGCTAGTAATGCTGAAAACACGCTGAAAACTCGCTGTATATAAATAGCTCGCCGTTTCAACGTTGAAGGACGTTCGCCTTCGTGGCTGAATGGTTAGCGCCGCGCGCTGCAGAGCGAGAGGTCCCTGGTTCGATGCCGCGCGTCGGAAACATTTTTCGGAATTATTTTTCTTTGAGGTTTTTATAAATATATAGATACATATACGGGACATGACGCCGACGCCAACGCGGACGCCAACGCCGACGGCGAAAACCAGCCGAGAGTGTCCATATAATTGCTATCACAATAAAACTTCGGTCGGACTGACGATCGAACTCGGGGAGTCTGCGTGGCAAGCAGGTCTTCTGCCACAGAGACACGATATTGCTCGAAACTGATTCGGAAAAAAAGAAAAACACATGAATGTCATGTAGTGGAAGGAGTCTTCTTAACGCATGTAAGATTGTGTGACAGAAGCGTAGACACGCTCCAGGCGTCAAAACATGTGAATAGCGCAACGAGTCTGTGTTTTAAAGGTACACCCAATAGAAAGCACTCAAATATACGTTAATGTGCTGCCTTACGGACGCGCAGTGGGCCCTTCGCTAATTCGCAAAGTGAGAAATTGGGAGCGTAGTGGGCACCTAACAATTGTACTTGCAGTAGACATTCTAGAACAGTTTGAAACGGCCAATGTTACGCGCACAGTCGTTCGTTTCCTTACGGCATGGTTGAGGCATCCACTGAGAACCGAAGCAAGGCTAGCGTTTTAGAAGGCGATGCGCACGGTGCCCTATTACGCTATCGCGTTCTACTCTTGAAGGCGAAGCTCTAGCTACCTCCAAGTTTTGAGGCGCGATACAATATACGTGATATCATGAGAATTTAGCTGCTCTGCAAACTCCACCTGTAAGCAAACAACCCTTGTTGGTATAAACAGACTATTAGCGCAAAAGTACAAATGAGGCAGCCCAAAATCCTGAATAAGTAGCATGTCTATATAATGTAATCTAGAATCTATAGAATGGAAGTTTGGGACATGCGCATTAGTCGACGTCATTCTCCTGCTAAACAGAATGTAATAAGTGCTAACCTTTCCCGACTAGATATGTTGTTTCTATTAGCTGAAAATAATTGAGGAAAATGGGAAGCTATTTATTAGCGAAGTGTTTAGTCGCTTATACAATGCAAGCTCTTCATGTTGGGCATAGTCACGTTGGGCTAGCGCGAAACGTGAGAGAAGCTACAGGCGTGTTTTCATTTTCCAATCTGCTGAGGCGACTAATTTGAGAGAGACATGTTTGTACCCACTCAGAGGCTACACTTTCATTGTAGTTTTTATTTTTATAGTCCATTTCTTTCCTTTTTATTTTCTATCTGTTCTGGCTCGGAGGCACGAACTGCAGTACAGACAGCTGTTTAGTTTTCTTTCTTACTCTGAATTTTTTACTCTGAATCTATTTTTTTATTGAGATACAATCATATGGACACTCTCGACAGGTTTTTGCCGTCATCGTCACGTTCCGCATTAAGGAATAATCGATAACATCACCGCGCGCATCGTATTTTCTACCCGTAAGAAAAAACTCGCGAGCTCTGGCGACGAACGAGGCTGAAGCAGTGATGAAACGAAACGGTCAACTCCGTCGCACAGAGGGCGCATGCGCTAACATCAGCCCGCGTGCGAGTCGTGCCATCGATTGCTCTTCAAGCAAAAAAAAACGCCCCCCACCTCCCCGAAGGGAATCGTGAGGAAATGCGAATGCATTTCGCGCGCGCTTCACTCCATTTATATATGGTGGTTGTGGTTCGAAGAAGGAAAAGGCGCCTAATTTCTGCAGCCCGGTCGGGAGCACGGCGAAGCGCGTGTTTTTTTTTGCTTTTGTTCTGTTTTTTTTTCTTCTTTTTTTTTTAATTTCTTTTTTTATTTTTTTTTGTTCTTTTTCCCTTTTTTTCTTTTTTTTATTTTTTTTTTCATATATAGCTCCGCCGAGCTCCCGCGATGCGAGCGCCCTCACGCACTTGAAATGCATTCGCATTTAAAACTGGGGATGCGTAAAGCACGAAGCGATGGAGCGGTGTTTCCTACTGGAACATGCCAATCGCTGCTAATGTGCTATGAGAGACAGAAGACTCCGACTGGACACAGAGACTCGCAGTCAGCTTTTAGTTAACGCGCACGCTGCGCATTTTTATTGTTCAACAACGCACAGGAGAAATCTCCCACCGGCCCCACCTTGGAGGTCAAGATCCATTGCCATATATACGGGGTGGCCAGTGAACGGTTGCGCAGCGCGAGCAGTCGGTTTTTTCAACCAAGAAACTCGCTAGCAGACGCTGCCTGTGTCGGCGTCGCGAGGCGAGAGAGAGGGGGGGGGGGGCGTAGGAGAGGAAAGAGAGGGGGGCGCGCATGCGCAGTGGGAGTGTGGACGCTGCGGGCAGAGATGCCTAGAGAAGAGAGGGGGGAGCGTAGGAGAGGAGAGAGAAGAGAGGTGGGACGCGCATGCGCAATGGGAGTGTGGACGCCGCGGGCAGTGATGCCTAGAGGAGAGAGGGGGGGAGCGTAGCAGGGGAGAGAGGAGGGGAGGCGCATGCGCAGTGAGGGTTGCCGCGGGGAGGGATGCCTAGAGGAGAGAGAGGGAGAGAGGGGGGTTTTTATTTTTATTTTTTAAAGGGTTTGCGCATGCGCAGTAAGGGTGGTCACGCCGCCCACCACCACCACCGGATTAAGCTTCGCCATAAGATGCTTCACATCTAACACCGGCCGGCGCTTACCTCCTCAACCTATCCTCCTCCTCCTCCTCCTCCGCGGACAACGCTGGACAACGCTGGACAACGCCGGACAACGCCGGATGCCTGACATAGCCCGACTATGAAATGCATTCGCATTTAAAAGGAAATCCCCCACCCGTATTTGGTCGGGCGAAGAGGCATGCAGGGACGCGTGGAAAGGCTGGGGCATTACGTCGCTCGAGCAGCAGCTGCGAACTTTGATCACAACGGCGCAGTCGCGAGCGCTGGCGCGCGTGCTATCTCGGCAGACATCAGCAAACGGCTCGAATACACGCTATGCCCTCAATTCTACGCGTTGAGACGACAGACCGTAAGCAAACCGCTTCCCTCCCTGGAGCGGCCCTTAAACCAGCGTGCTTTTAGAGTTGCGCGAGATCGTATTCACAAGAGCTAGCTGCTAGCCTTACTTTGTATAACATTGCAATTCCTTGTTCTCGCATTTATTGCTTCGACCCTGCGAGGAAACTGTGTTTTTTAATAGCAGAGCTGTTTTTGCTAGCCATCGGTTGGGATCCGCGAACAGAAAACTATGATCATCATGAATGCACACGCAATATCTCCGTTCTCTTCTTCGACATTTCTGCTTCGCTCCTAGAACACGTGCGCCGATTAGTTGGTCGTGGGACAAAATAACTCTGATGGGTAAGAAAACGAGTATAGAGGCATAGAAAGAAAGACAGACAAAAAAGAGAGAAAAAAAGAAATTATGGACGAAAAAAATTTCTTGACGAGGAGGGATTGCAACCCGCGTACCCGTGATCCAAACGCGAGCAGTACAACCACTCGGCTATCCAGCCACGAAATCGCAGCATAAAATAGTGCAGCAAGGGGGTAGGGAAGTGAAGTGAGGGTGACGAGGAAGGAAAGAAGAGGGAAGAGAGTAAGGCATAGGACACAAAGAAGGAAAAATAGAGAGAAAGTGAAGAAAAACAGAAAGAGAAACGAGGACAGAAACAGTGAGATGGAATGAAAAAGAGAAATATACAGAATGAGAAAGAGAGAGAAAAAATTGGCGAACCTTGCACTAAGCCGCGCAAGCCTTGAAATAGCGAAATGGTTCTGAAAACTTATCTGGTTGTTTTTAGGTTCTTTCTAAGATTCAGTTACGTGTTGCTAGGCTGTTCCTAGGTTGATTGTCAATGCGGTAGGGCTCGAGTTAAGCCAAAGACAGTCACAGACGCGACATTTGCACGCAGTCTTTGGCGTAGAGCTTCCATAGCTTCGGGGTCTTCTCGCAGCCGCCGTTGCCTTTCCCGTTCCATAGTGTTCTTTCGTTGTACGTACGAGCCTTTAACTATTCTTTCGTCTTCTGCTCTCCGTTGTCGCTGCGCAGCCTTGGGCTGAATGTTGCCTTCTTCCTTTTTAGTGGAAGTTTGTGTCGTGGGATTTACCCAAATTTTGTCTCACATATACGTTTATGATGATGATAGTTGTGTGATAGGCCACACAGATTTCTGTTGGGCTCACTGTCGCCTTCTTCATTTTTAGTGAAGCAGTGGTGATTAGTGGGATTTGCTCAATTTTTGTGGCGCATACCTGTTTGTGATGACAGTCTTTTGGTACGGGATGAGCAAAGAACCAGGGTGGCCGTTGGTGGCTACTTTGCTCCAAATTGGCTACTTTAGGACCCCTTCTGGCAAAGATAATTTGAGGTTGTTGCCATGACTAGTTCTTGGCTACATTGAACTTATTTTTTGGCTCATTTAGTAGCCAATTTTCTTATTATTTGCAGGTAAACTAACAAGAAAGCTGAAAGACCTGCCACTATTTTCAACTTTTTCTGTGGCGTCAACCAATGCGCACGCATGTCCTTCCCCGTGCTGTAAGCTAGTGTGCACTAAAGCACCCCCCACGCAACGAACGCGGCGCCTGCAAAGACCGACTGACGAAGTTGCGTGCATATTGGCAAACGCATGGCTAGCGCTCTGCTTACTGTGCCCGCTATCTATTCTGGCGCCAGTCTCTAATACTGATATGAAAGCACGTGCTCGCGTAGTAACATGACAAAAAAAAACGAAGATCCGCACAAAAGTGAAGCTGGTCTGATATTATGGCAAATCTTGTATCCATTTTTGGTCTGCGGCTTCAAGGAAAAACTGCTTCAACAGTGATTGTTAGCACTGAATTGTTGGCGGAAATGCTCCAGAACTACCTGTCTCTGACAAGAACTCTATCCTGCATAACTATATACAGGTGCACTGAACTTATTCTAACCAACACGCTATAGCTACGGCACCACTTGGCGGAAAATATGGCTTATGGAACTAAACGCCAGCAAATGCAAGGTTATTCGTCTACTTAAATACTAACACTCTGTCTATTTATCTCTTAAACAGAATTGTATTAGAACCCCTCACTTGTTATTAATATTGTTATCTTCATATGCCATGTAATATAAAACGAAGACTGTAATGTTCTTTCTAACTACAATTGCACCGTTAACATAAGAGCCATGAAATCCAGCCTTTCCTCTCCATCTCTCTCTGCGCGTCAAAATATTTGCCGCTTGAGCTTATTCCACGGAATATACCACGCAGCCTGTGCCATGACGAGTTCATCACCGCACTATATGTCCTACCGCCTTTGGTTATCGCTATGAGTTAGGTATTCTGATAACGGTGAAGCCCTATATACAAACAGGGACTTTGAAGAACATAGGACAAGGCGACCAACAGGCCCAACTAGGAGTTATTTTAAATATTATACTCCATCTCAGAAGTTCCCTTCAGTACATTGGAAGCTACAGGAAGCTACAAAGCTAAAGAGCGATTAGACCCTCCACATGTATTCATCCGCGTCGCGTCGTCTGCTCGCACGTGTAACGTAAAGCAAACAGACGGCTTCGCGAAAAAAAAATGCTGCACCCATCGCAGCTGGTGCCCTCAGTTTCAAATTTATCAAGTCGTCATTTTGCGCAGTGTGACCCGTAAGTTACAAACTTATGCTTTTGTTTACTTTTGATGAACGTGCTACTTCAACAGCAATGTATTCATGACTATATTGCGCTAATTTCAAGAAGCATTATCAAATTATCGGCGCGTTAGGCCTATCAGGCGTGGCTAAACAAACAGCTTTTCTCGCACATAAGCGAAAATGTACCTTATCCTTTGTCCTCAGTGTGAGATGGCACAAAGCGATGGATCATTTCACCATTTATTTGTTGCTACCAGCGCCATGTGCGAATAGCAAGCGCAAGTTCGGATCGAAGCGAGCGATCGTGTCTGCATGGGCGCTGCCGTGTTGATTTGTAACCAGAATTACCGGCGGCTACTGATACAGGAATTGAAGGCATACTGCACCAATCTGAAGTGTAAACCTATCGCGCAGCGACGTGACGTAGCGCGTGGCAAGCAAGCGCTAATGCACTAACCCTGCCAATTGTAAGGTGATTATATCTAGAACTATGTTTTGCTGCGCAAGCGTGTAGCTCGCTCACAGCCCGCAGCCTTGGTAGTGCTGAACGGTAGTGGTGAGATGGAGTATAAGTATCCTATTTTCCAAAATCCGAAGCCTACAAGTCCGTTGGAAGTCTGTTCATTGTTCTACTTTACTTACTATATATTCTGTAGATTTTCTGTTTTTGCTTTGTACACTCTCCACAGTAATGCTTTTTGCGTTGCGGGTACATAAATAAAAAAATAAATAAATCTCTTTTTGCAACTCACCTGTTGCTTGAAGAAGGACAAGAGGGGGAAAAAATATGGCCTTATTTCTATGTTTTTGCATATTTAAAATTACATTGATTGTATAACAAAAGGATACCTTGTAAATTACAAAGTGTGTTCTGTGAATGCTTGGGCCCATTGAGACGGTGTCGGTAAGAATGGAACTGGGATGCGCACGCCTTCTTGCATGATTGGACACGCTGGCCACAGCGACACTACGCAAGGAAAGCGCGAGAGCTGTAGAGTCCGACGCGACCGGCTTCCGTTGGCGCGCCCCGGCGGCCACCTGGCACCATGCCAGGGAACGGAAGGAGCGACGCACGCATGGACAGACGGACGGACATGAGCATGAGACGTTAAAGGCTTTCGCCTTAGTAAAAGCATAGTCAAGATGCCATTTTACTCCTATTTGGCTACAAAGTTGGCGACAAAGTTAAATGGCATGTCTACTTTGGCTACATTTAGCCTTAATTCTGGCTAGTTTTCAAATCTACCTAACGGCAACTCTGCAAAAAACGATTTGCTAAAGAGCTTCTTGTTAAAAACGAGGAAGCAAGAAATAGAAAGAGGAGAGACAAAAAAGATAGAAGGACCGACAAATACAAAGAAATATATATAGAACAGCAGGAATAAATAAATATCAACAGAGACGAAGCAAGAAAAATATAGCGATCAGAGCAAAAGAAAGTGATGAAGAACAAAACACAAAAATAAAAAATAAACAAAGGAGGCCGCCCACCTGCGCACTAACTTCACGGCTTGGCAGCATGTGTGCGACACTGAGTTATTTTTTAAAGTTCTTCTAATCATTTAATTTTTAAAATTATTTATTAGATTTTAAAAATTCAAAATGTTCACACGCAGTTCTTCATTTTTATTGATATTTTTTTTAATGTGAAATTCCAACGTAAAGCTCCAAAGTATTCCATCCGGCCACGGCAAAACAGTAACAGCTCCGTGTGAGTCGAGGCGCTCGAGCCAGAAGATGTTTCGATGCACTCGTTGGATCAGTTACGGCGAGCTCCATCAAGGTACGACTCTAATATTATCTCCCTCCTGGTGCTTTTCTGGCATAGCGAATAGCTTCGTATTCTCTGGTAGTGAACTTTCTTGCGGAAAGCAGGTTTGCGCTGAGCGCTCTTCGTCTTAAGAAATGGTACGATTGTTATCGCCAGCCAGAAACAGTCCTAATTTTCACTAATATCAGTTTTTAAGCATGATGTTGCATGTAGCATTGCATATATTACTTCAATATATGCCGAGAAATTATACGACTGTAGTAATCGCAGAAAATAGGCGCTCACTGAAATGCAGTGCCAATGCGCCACGCAGTGAAGGGAAACTTTGTGCTGTCTTTTGATAGTTCAGCTGAAAAAACTATTTTTAACCTGAACAGAAACACCCATTTCCAAGGTTTTTGTATGAATATTTGTATGAACAGGAAAACTGAAGTAGCAATATCAGTGACAAAAGCATTATTGTCATATTTTGCAAAAATTTGTCGCGAGGTTTCTCCTGGCTTTTCCCTATTATTTTCATATTTTCGTATATTCACTTTAAAAGCCCTCAATGTGAGTATATTCGTCTTTAAAAAATCTG
Organism: Rhipicephalus appendiculatus; assembly: GCA_030522465.1. Classification (NCBI taxonomy): domain Eukaryota; kingdom Metazoa; phylum Arthropoda; class Arachnida; order Ixodida; family Ixodidae; genus Rhipicephalus; species Rhipicephalus appendiculatus. The sequence goes on from JALIZH010018009.1 coordinate 80,092, forward strand.
TGGTTTCTCGGATAAGCATTGAAATACGGCATTTCACCATATACTAAATGCCCCTAGATTAATGAAAATTTATTATTAGTAAACTATCATAATGATGAATTACGAGCGTCTTTAACTTACCGAAATAAATACCTGGCAGTAAATGCTAGAAACAATAGCGATGAGTTTGTCTGAATTGCTGCACCTTACACATCCTTACTTCGTTGCGCAGAGCTTAAGGCACCCTGGCGCCATCACAGAATCTTTTTTTTCTTCTTCAGACAATTACCGCTTCGATGACAGCTTCTAGATTTCAAATATATTACCACAATAATGTCGACCATCTCGAATTCGTTGTAGATAAAGGAACACATAATTTAATGGGAATAAACATGTAATCGAAGTGGAGCAATATACTGAGAACTTCATGAGCATTACAAAGAATGCTTTATCCTGCTCCTTCAAAAAATATTTGGCCCATTGTATTTCATTTTGACACCTCTTGGTGTTAATATAAGAATCGGTAACGTGTGACACTTTTGTACAGTGCGAATTACTCCTATAAATATGATGCCACAGTACTTATGCGCATTCAAAGCTCTCGCAATTTCATTTGCCGAAAGGAGATTATTCAATGTTGAATGAACGAAATACGTCGTAATAAGCAGCATTAAGGCCACCAGACAACTATAGTAAGCCATTCTTGTTACCACAGCCAGCAAAGAGTACTCGCGCTATTTCCAATAAAATGCTTACATATCCACTGTATGTATGCACTAAGGCGCACATGATCTTACACATGCAGAAGAGCAAGACGGTGTGTACCCCTAAACAAGTTTTCACTACACCCCCAGCCCCTTCGCCATAATACCGAATTGATTATGTGACAAGACATGAAATCCAACCAGCTAGATAGGCAGCCGCTATTCTTGAGGTTTTTTTGTCAGTGTTTGCAGGCTTCCGCTATTGTCCTGTTGTAATTCGGAACACTCTGTGAGAGCCTCATTAAACTAACACAAGTGCAAGTGGCAAAACACACCTCAAGAATTCCTTGATCTTCTCTTTGGAGCACTTTGAAAATTCTGATTTTCTATTCCTGGATGCTGTAGGAGTCATTATATATAGATCACTGGCTCGACAACTTTCGGAGCTTCCTTCACCATCATGAGGAACTCCCATCCTGTAAGTGAAATAAGAAACAAAATACTCCTTAATGACATGTATTAATTCTGTTTAGATAAAAGGACAACCAATGCTCTGCACGTTATTGATTGATCTGCCATTCGCCTCCCCACCTCACGACATTTTTTCTTAGCATCACCGCGACACCACCGTGGAGGGAGGTGCAAACCAAGAAATGGAAAAAAGTCCATTACACAATAAATGAACAAACAACAACCAGCGTCGAAGCCTTTGCATTGCTGAAAATCCCCTGCCTTTTTAAACTTGCAATCATACAACACAAATACAGACAAGATTGTTTTACGTCTTGTTGAAGCAAAATTATACGCGACCATGATCCTCGACTTAGCTGTCTGGTAGTGGCACTCGCACGTCGGCGTTCGAGTTCCTTGGGGTATTCCATGGGCTCACTTTGTGTTTCGTCGCGCTACCCTGAAAGTGATCTCGGAGGATACGTAGAAAGAAGCGCGTGGTTGAGATCTGCTCCGACAGGTGCCGCAACGATCTCAGCTTCTCACTACGATAGCATCTGCTCTTTCAATGAATTCATTAAATTCTCGTAAATTATACTGACAGTTATATGGGCCCCATGTAAACTAACGCTTGTCAGTTGTATGAAATGTAACTCTATCAAATGTAACTCAACTAACACCATTGATTTCGTAGTAGTTTTATTTTTTTAAACACACTCTCTGAATATTCTGAAAACCAGATGTAACTGCTAGTAAATGCTCAAACGGAACTGCATGCTTGCAAGAAAATAAACAGTGTCACTCGTCGATCGTGCCACTGATAAGTACTTGCTTTTTTTTGATACGATTCACATTTTGTAAACTCACATGTGGGCAATCTCGTGGACTAAGGTTAGGTAAGTTCCATATTTTTCTGCACCATCTGACACAATAATCACTTTTTGGTTGCTACACATTGCACCTTTCATAGACGCACCTGTAATGAAGCACCAAATTACGTTCGATTAAATGACAAAACGAATGAAACATTACACATCTGGTCAATAGCAAAAATTGTGTGATTAACATATTACTAGTATTTTAGTAGCTGTAAGCTATCAGTAACTTCAGCTGCAGTTTTCCGGCAGAAATTATGAGGTGTGCAAATAAACACATATAACAAATATTATTATAAGTTGTGAAATGTGTGCTCCCTTGTATTTAAACGGATAGCCCTCAGTTGAAAATTCTACTGAGGCATATATAACATCATCATCAGCCTGTCTACGCCCACTGCAGGACAAAGGCCTCTCCCATGTTTCGCCAATCAACCCGGTCCTGTGCTTTCTGCTGCCACGTTATACCTGCAAACTTCTTAATCTCATCTACCCACCTAATTTTCTGTCTCCCCCCTCACGCGTTTTCCATCTCTTGGAATCCAGTCAGTTACCCTTAATGACCAGCGGTTATCCTGCCGACGTGCTACGTGCCCGGCCCATATCCATTTCTTCTTCTTGATTTCAACTATGATATCCTTAACCCCCGTTTGTTCCCTGACCCACTCTGCTCTCTTCCTGTCTCTTAAGGTTACACCTATCATTTTCCTTTCCATCGCTCGCTGCTTCGTCCTCAGTTTAAGTTGAACCCTCTTTGTAAGTCTCCAGGTTTCTGCTCCGTAGGTAAGTACCGGTAAGATGCAGCTGTTATATACCTTCCTCATAGCCTTCATAGATTACGAGAAGGCATTTGATTCGGTCGAGACATCAGCAGTCATGCAGGCACTGCGGAATCAGGGCATCGACTAAACCTATATAAACATAATGGAAGAAATCTACAGCGGATCCACAGCCACTATAGTCCTCCATAAAGAAAGCGACAGAATCCCAATAAAGAAGGGCGTACGGCAGGGAGACACGATCTCTCCAATGCTATTCACCGCGTGTTTACAGGAGGTTTTCAGGGCGCTAGATTGGGAAGAGTTAGGGATAAGAGTTAATGGAGAGTATCTCAGTAACCTGCGATTCGCTGATGACATTGCATTGATGAGTAACGCGGGGGGACGAATTACAGCTTATGATTACTGAACTGGATACGGAAAGTAGAAGAGTAGGTCTGAAAATTAATATGCATAAAACTAAAGTAATGTGGAACAATCTTGGCAGAGAACAGCGCTTTGCGATAGGTAGCGAGACACTTGGAAGTTGTAAAGGAGTACGTCTACTTAGGACAGATAGTAACCGCGGAGCCGAACCATGAGAGTGAAATAACTAGAAGAATATGGATGGGATGGGGCTCATTCGGCAAGCATTATCAAATCATGAATGGTAGTCTACCACTATATATAACATATCGAATAAATAATATAACTCCAAAATGTGGGAGATCATGAAATAAATATTAGCGTGGTTAAGACAAAGCCATGATGGCTTATATGCCAATCACTGTGGCTTTCATTTACACTCTCGTCTAACTACAAAGAATGTCATGACGACATAAATAAAAAGTCTCTAGAATTTCTTGTTTCTAGAATTATGTACGGTGTCCAAACAGTAGTTTATAATATTCGCTGTGTGACAATGCTGTAATGTCACCATTTTCTATAGATTCTATGGGAAAAATAAAATACCTTTCACAGATTTCAGCTGCTTTCCACAAACAATATTTCTCCTGAAATTACAGAAACGTTAGCTAGAGAAGTAAAAGGAAACCAAACCTACAGCGTCCTACAAGTTACGTAATGTGAAAGGAAGTAGTATGCAAGATTGATTTATGCTTCATAGAAATAAGAGCTTGTTTAGGAGCTAGTTTGAACATACTGAATACTCCCCCATCAGCGCTGAAAAGTCTTCGTCAGTACTTCGCTTCGTCTGTGACGTCCCTGTTTTCTGTGTTTTGAACTTTGGAGCTCTACCTTAATTTTTATAGAAAGAGTAACGACCAACCACAATCGCATTTCCGATGCGACTGTTTATACAACTGCAGCTACTTCAAGGTGATTGTTATGACCACGTCATAGTCCTTCTGTCCTCATATCACTGCTCCTAAACACATGGTTCATTCTTCCATTAATGAACCCTAGTGAAAAAGAAAACCGCCAAGTTTCGTTAGAGTTGAGGCTGGGCTTAGTTGGTTCATGCTTACGACAAGGAATAACAGCACAAAATTCTGACAAGACGCCAGGCGAAGAATGCACTAAAGCGGTGTTGTGCTTTCTTCGTCTTGTGTTCTGTCACAAGTTGGCGCTGTTTTCCCCTGCTATAAAGTGTTTCAACAAATGACCATTTGCAAAAATCTGCAAGGCGGCTTTCCTGCAAGGTTGTTTTCCAACCAAAAACTCTCGTGCACAGACTGCTTTCCAGGCTCACTGTGCTTTTACTGAAGGCACGCGGGTACGACAAAACGGTGAATGGAAAAAATTGTTTGCGTGCCAGTCTGTGGTCGAGGTTATCTGGTGGAAAATAAACTTGCTCGCGCATGCGCCGTAACTATTTTGCAAGCTGTCCATTGGCTAGTAGCTTGCCAAGCAGCAGTCTACTCTGGATGTTTTCTTAATGTTATTTAAATTGACCTTACGGCTAACTATATCAAATCCCAAAGACATCAATTTATCTTGCTTTCTCACAAGCTTGCAGTAAGGGCGAAAGGGCGCGGGCCGGTGTTGCACAGTGGCGTATCCTTCGACTGCCCCTTTAATTATCCCAGACTGTGCAGCTATCAATCTATGTGGCCGTCACCTGATCGCTCATGCTTCCAAGTCGGGATTGGTGAGCTTGTACCTGAAGGCTCGGCCGGGTGCCTAGTTGGGGACGGCTACTCGTACTGTGGGAGACATCCTCGCCGATTTTCAAAACAGGTTCGAGAAAAAAAACTGTTAATGATTGGCGTCCCCAGACGCATATACCCTTGCACAAAAATTTTCGAGTGACAAAGGAAGCCATGCCAAAATTTTGTAAGTGCCGATCCCTTCCTTTTAGTTTACCAGATAAGGTAGCGCAAGGGTTTGACAGTCATGCAACACAGGGAGTACTTTCCCCCATCATGCACTCACAGTGGGACATGCTGTGTGTTCTATTGTTGCAGAAATGTAACCATGCGAACATTTGCAGTAATCTTAGACTTACTTTAACCGCAATTTGTGTATTGGAGAATTGCCTGTGATGCATGATATGCTTTCCTTCCAGATCGGAGGCAAATAATTCAGCAGCGTCGACTTATGCGCTGCGCAAAATCAAATTCGGTTGAACGAAGACTCACTCAGGATTTTAATAATGATCACGCACCGTGTGTTCTTTGCGTATCACCGAGTGCCCTTTGGTATCTACAACGCCAGCTACCTTACAACGGAAAGTAGAGACAGCCGTGCAGGGCCTACAAAGGGTTCAGGTATATCTCGGTGACATTTTGGTCTCAACAAAAGAATGAATGTGACAACGCTTTGAGGCTCGTAATGCAACGACTGAGAGAGCAGAGCATGTAACTGCGAATGGACAAATGTCAGTTTCGGCAACACTGGCCACTTATCTAGGACACCGAATTATTGGAGGTCCGCATCCATTAGAAATAAATAGTGTAAAAGCAATTCTAAAGGCTGTGTAGCCAAATAATGTGGAAGAACTGCGTTTTTTTTTTTTGGGGGGGGGGGGGGAATGTTCGCTTAGCATTAAGATTCGATGCCTGACACCAAAAAAAAATCGCCAGGCCTGCGCGGAACGCGCAGCACAGCCACTGCGAAAGCTGGGAGAGTGGCCTTTCTATAGCCTTTTTTAAACACTCGTTGGGGCAACTACTACAAGCGCATTTGCATGGTACCCACTACGCCATAAATCATCATAATTTTTGTGTAGTGGGGAAGCGTCTACTATGCCATTATTCGTCATTCTTTAGAAAAACGCGGCACCCGCTTCACTCTTGTAACGCATTATGCGCACTTTGTTGATGCTGTGTCTGACGACGATGAAGAATTATGCCTGAGGCTTTTGTAATGGGTTGGAGCATTCGACGAACCACTCGTTACGCAATTCGCATTCTGGGACGCCTGGTTCTTACTTTACTGCTCTAAAACGCTTTACTACACACGCTAACGCGATTCCTTACCCGACATGAAGCCTGCATAGGGTCAGTTTGCATTCCAGTTTCAAGCAGTGGCGTAGCGCAGTGGTAGAGTGCTGGGCTGGCACGCAGAGGACCCGTGTTCGATTCCCCAGACTGGCATAGGTGTTTTTATTTAGTTAGTTTTTTTTCTTATTTCGTGCGATATTGGTTGCGGACACCGGCGGCGGCGGACAACTACGGTGCAGAAACGACCCTTGTTGTGATCTCATTACTGCTTTCGCTGTAAAACGACGAAACCATGAGCCAACGCATGTTGTTTAAGCTGCATTCCACAAAGATGGACATGCGAAACACTCATTGGGTTTTCTTCTCGAACGCTGACAAAAGCCGACAGAAATTAGTTAGTTAGAGTGAGATACCTTTGTTATTGTATTTTATGTGTCTATATTTCAGGATTACTTTGCAGTTGACAATTGACAAGTTCATTTCAGTCACCTACCACCAGCCACTCTTGGGGTTCCTGAATTTGGACAAGCCTACACCACTGCTACCTGCAGCCTGCATCCAGCGCTGTATTTTATAGGTAGTATGAGTTCGCTATGGACAACAATACTTCCGAGACAAGCTGTTCTTCAATTCCGACTCCTGAGCCATTTGCCTGAATAGACGACAAAATCAGAGACGGAATGTGAGCGTCCTGATTATTTTGTAGCACACGAAACATAGTCCCACGGGAGCATTTTATCGGCGGAATAAAAGGGAAAACAGTAGTATTAATAAGTCAATAATTGTGGCACTCGTTACACGGATAGTCGCTATGTGAGAACCCACTGTAAGTGGACGTGAAACCATTCTTGGCCCTGAGATTCGAACTATCCGCAGCATACGATTTATTGTACAGGGGTAGGAGAGCAGTAATACAAGGAACATTACTTGCAGGAGTTTTGGGGCACTTGCATGCAACTGAAACACACCACGGTCCCTCTGGCCTGAAAGCGGTTCCCAGGTCCTTGTCCATGAGACAGGGTCTCGATAATATCGGATGGCTATCGGCTGCCTTTAAAGGATGCATGCAATACCTGCCTATGCCTGCAGCTGCACGGCACGGAACTGGCCTAAGACAGACGAGAGCTAGGAGAAGTAAACGCTGATTTTGCTGGTTTGGTCTCGGGTGCAATCATTCTCGTACTCGTCGACGCACAATATAACCGGATCCGGGCTGTTTCCCAGGTGCAAGCAAGCAGCTCCACTGCCATCATCGCAAGCACCTGACAGCTCCTTGTGAAAATATTTCGCCTGTTTGGTATTGCCCGCAGAATCGCGACCAATAATGGCACACAGTTCACAAGCAATGAATTCGCAGCATTTGTGAAGCGGAATAATACAACACATATGCGTACGCCTATGTGCTACCCGCCATCGAAAGTGTTAGCGGAAAGGACAGTCCACGCCGCTAAAGACGCCCACGGAGAGATGGACAATGACAGAATAAAACACAATCTGGATTGCCTCCTATTTAACTGCTGATTAACGGACCTCAGTTCATGAAAATGTCTTTTGAACTTCTTTTGAGTTCACTACTCCAACAACGAGCCGTCACACGCTAAGACGAAGCGAAAGGCAAAGAATATCACTAGAGTGACACATAACTGTGTTTAGGGCGACTCTCCGCCCGCGCACGATCTCGGACGCCATGCTTTAACTGCGTCGTCGACGAATCGTTCTCTATCGGTGCTAGTATCATGCCGCATTACATCTCTTCATCACTCACCGACGGCGGCACCGCTCCGTCCCGGGAGCACCGAGCGAGAGAGAATGTGTGAGTGATATGAGGCTCGTTAGTAAGGAGTCTTTCATAAAAGTGGAAAGCTGGGCTAGTTGGTAAGGATGCATAATAATAATTAACAGCGCGAAAAAAACGACAGACAAAAGCAGGACAACTACACTTGTCCTGTGTAGTTCTCCTCCTTTTGTATCTCGTTTTTTCGCGCTGTTAATTATTATTACGAGTATTTCATTTTCTTTGATAGTTTAGTCGGTAGAGCTTCGGGCGCATATCGTCGCGGGCCGAGGAGTGGAAGGTTCGATGCCGGGAGGGCGAGCATTTTTTAAGAAGTTTTTTTTCTTTCTCGTTTCGTGTCGTCCATTTGATCAGCATCATATCCTTGACCTAAATACGTCACTAAAGTATTAGGGGACGCCGGCATAACACGCTTCCTTGTTGAAAAGGCGTGAAGCATTCGTTGAACACCGCCGACAAGAATTAAAATTTTCACAGAAAAAGCAGTGGGGATACATGAGGAGTGATGAAAATCCGGCTGATTTTCTAACAAGAGGCGTCATTATAGAATAGCTTTCGTCGTCAAAAATTCGGTGGAAGGTTCTTGAGTGGCTACAGAAGAAAGGCTACCCAAGTTACAAAGAGACAGGTAGTAATGACAAAAGGAGATCAAGTACTCGTTGAAAACACGAGGGAGGAAAGCGCAGAATGAGGAATTGAAATTGAAAAATTCGGAAATTACTCGAAGATGTTGACGGTAACAGCTTGGAAGTTTTGCTTCTCCAATAATGTTCAACGAGACAAAATCTGCCGTACATTAACAGCCGAAGAGAATGATGCCGGTGGGCACCGTCTTATTTGGCAAGAACAAAATGTGGAGCTTACCAAATAATTGAATAGTATCGGCAGGCAAGAGACAATACAGGAATGGGCCATTGTTCAAAGACGTAAAAGGCATACCCAGACTTAAAGCACGTTTTCTCAAGCCGAGACGAACTCTCAAGAGTCTTCACATTGAAGACACCTGACAATAAGCAACTCAGCACACTTCATATCGTAGCATGCATTTACGATTTACCTATTAATGATACGATATGATATTAGGTGTAATAGCGTGGCTTACCGTGTTAGCCATAAGATCACATTCGCAGCCCAGATATCAGGCCGCGTCATTGCATAGTTGATCAAATCCACCATCGCTTGTATGCACCTTACCTCCCCTTTGCTCGTTATTTGCACAGCTGGGTTTTTCTGTAATGTTTATTCTGTTATCAATAACAATTTTTGCGATGATCGAACCTACCAGTTCGTACGTGGTCGCACCCAAGAATTTGATAAAACCAGGCGGGTCAAGCTTCTTGAATACATTGCTAGCCTGCAAATTGATTATGCACAAAATCATTAGTGTTGTTTATTCAACCTTTCAACTGAGCAGAGCATATATAGGATTCAGGTGTGCATAGGTTTCTTAGAAGGACCACGCTTTGCGACTAGTATAAGTATGACCAGTAAAAGAAAGAAAGGCTGCGCAGAAACACAGCCCCACTTTTGGTAAATCAGCTCAGCAAAAAAGGTTCAGTGCATTGTTTATTCAATACTTTGAAGTATTAGATATTGTCGCACAGAGACAACATTATGTCATCATACTGAATCTACACATCAGAGCAGTTATCTGAATTGCGATAGCTATACCTACGAGAATAGTAATGGAAACGCTAAAGAAGAAAAACTACACATTTTTAAAGATCAAATGTGCTCAGGAATCAGTAGTAAATATTGTAGTTGTAAAGATACATTGTTCTTATTTGCCAAGTGAGCGATTTATAGTCTTTCGCATTAGGAAGCTTTTCATGATGGCGCCTTGTCAGAGTGTGTTTCAGTGAGTTATAGTGCTTAAGTGCTAGTGAAAAAATGGCTGTCTGAATCAATTAGTGTTGAAATGTTGTTCAGTTAGAGTACGGAAGTGCTTATGACGCGCTAATGTTCCGTATAAGATAAAAAAATGCCCCCCACCTCCCCGAAGGGAATCGTGAGGAAATGCGAATGCATTTCGCGCCACTCCATGCAAGCGACGCTAACACAACCGCCGCGTCTGGCCACGGCGGAGAGCGAAAATCAACTGACAAGCGGGCCACTCCACGCAAGCGACGCTAACACAAACACCGCGTCCGACCACGGCGAAGAGCGAAAATCAACTGACGAGCGGGCCACTCCACGCAAGCGACGCTAACACAACCGCCGCGTCTGGCCACGGCGAAGAGCAAGAGGCGCCCAGCCAGCGAACGGTCGAGAGCACGGTGTAAGACAGCCACGGAGCGGAGGGCGGAGCGCGCGCAGTCACGTGGGGCGTGACGTCGCTGCGCCGTTGCTACAGACGCTCCTCTCCGCTCCTCGCGCCGTTGCTAGGGGAGAGGAGGAGGAGCGCGGATGCCGGCGGAGTTTTCGGGGTCGCTTAAGAAGTGCATTCGCACTTAAAAAATTGTATAATGTCATGCAGCATCAGTATCAGATTTCGTGATGGCTAGTTGGGTTCCACTGCGTAGTGTGAATATACCAGAGTTGTTAAATATATGTAGCAGTGACTCTAAAATATTACATCATTATTGAAAATAAATTTTACCGCTTAATTCTTTATATTGTTCGCTATATGAAACTAGTTTCTCTCACCTGCGTCTAGGAAACGGTCAAGCAGCCAAGGCTTGCATAATGTATTAGATATCGGACAAATATTTTATAAGCTTATTGAGGTGAAATCCTTTGAAATCTCATGAAATGCGAAACTTGGTCGTTGGTGTCGGCGTCACTCGGCGTTGGGGACAGCATGAGTGAGGCATAAATCATCATCACGTGATTCCGTTAACATAGCCCATCATAGTGACGTCAGAGATCGCTGAAATTTGTCAAATCATTATCACGTCATTGTGACGTTACGGTGATGTCACACCACATGATTATGTCTTCACATCACATCATAACTTCATTAAAGATGGACCATCTTTGACCGGGTCACGGAGGCAGATCAGTACCAAGTGAGGTGCGTCTGAATATTCTGATCGCAGGGCTAAACCACGTTAGGTGCACAAAGCTTTCGGAAGGGTTGTGGGCCGGATTAATCAATGAGATGAGAAAAAAAAAAGAAGATAGGTTTCGCCTTCGAGTCGTCTTAGGTAAATACATAAGAGACCCTGTGAGTTTTTTAGCTTCGTATTTGCCACGAAAAGTGAAGACACGGTTTTTGTGCAGAATTATTATTTTGAACAGTGTGCGAGCAATGCTGCCAGAACGACTCTACCATCTGACAATGTTTCAAATTGTTACTCCCATATATATGTGATTAGTTCATATCTTCAGGGGACAATTGTTAACAGTGTAAGAAAGGATTGACGCATACTTTATCAGGTCATTTTTAGGGATATACATTTACCAAGATGTTAATTTTTACATCACAGGTACACAGATGCTAGCACGCTATTGAAAGCTAGATGATCTGTAATGGTAAATTTTTGATAGCAAATAATGCAGACATCAAAAAATGCAGTTAGGAAAGAGGGAATAGTTATTAATAAATATAAGTATGGCCGATCCTCCTGCAAAAAACGACAGATTTCCAGGCGAGCTGCTAACTCTTGCACGGTAGCGAAGAGAATCAACTGCAAACAGCGGAGCTGTGTGATAATACTGGCGCTTCTATTATAATTGCTGATAACGCCGTCCACTCAAGAAACGTAAATACGCCACTATCGTAACGAAGAACTATCAGGGCTATAAAGAAGATTTATTGAGCGTAGAGCTGGTCGGTGCGCCGGAGCACTTCCTCTTCGTTACAGGGCAAGAATGTAGGCAACATTTCCCTGCATTATTTTGTCATCTGTTATATATCAGCAGTTACGTAACTGAAACGTAATTCATTGGGCTAACTTCAGCTGACTTATGAAAGATTTCGGCATTGATAGCTGAAGTGGAACGATTGTTGTATTCCCATATAAAATCCACGGACAAACTCTACATTTATAAGTAACGATGGACCGTAATGAATGTTATATATGACTGTATGTTCGTGAGCAAATGTATAATTGATGAACGTACGTCCACCTCATTTTCATTCTTTTGCGAGTCGTAGCAGATAAATGTGCAACATGTGGAATTGCTCGGAGCCAGCTCTACCATATGCTTGCGAAAAAGCTCCTGTGCATTGGAATATTTTAACCAGACTGCTCGTACCGCTGGTGCAATTGAGTAGATTTTGCAACATATGGGTGCACTAGCCACAGCGCTCCAATGAACAAGGGCGTATGTGTAAACACACATGTGTTTCGACTACAGATGATATATTCGACCACTGGCCACTGTAGTCACCGCTTTCGTTCTACTGTGCGTGTTACTTTCTTAGCTAGACAAAAGTTCTCATATTAAAGGGTTCCTGAACAACTCCGAGTTGAATTTCTTTCTCGCCTTCACTACGCTCCGTACAGGCGCTATCGCCTCCACGCAGACTCATTGGTTCGAAAATACTTCGGGAACATCAGCGCGAGGGGTTCAACCTGTCATGATTTCGCGCTTTTCGGTATTTATGTGACGGATTCCCGGCTGCGGTTACCGTTCCAACCACGTGGCGAAAGCGAACCGAAGCCAGCATTTTGTAGCAGTGCATCTGAAATCTTTTAATCTTTTTCGCGTCTTTTAATCTTTTAAGTCTTTTAATCTTTGTCGCGTATCAACGTCGGTCGGCGTGACCCTCTGCTCACGTTATGAACGTGATCGGACGGCTATAAGTGATGGATGTTAAGGCAACCATAGAAATAATCATTGCGCAGCACTACAAAATGCTGACCAAGCTAGTAATACTACTACTACAACTACTACTACTACTACTACTACTACTAATTATAATAATAATATATGAGATTTTGCGTTCCAAAACCACGATATGATAATGTCGCACGCCGTAGTAGAGCGCTCCGGAAATTTCGACCATGTGGTGTTCCTTCACGTGCACTGACATCTCACCGTACACAGGTCTTTAGCAATGCACTTCTATCGAAATGCGAGCGCCGCAGACGGGATTGATGTGTACTAGTACGGACATTGTGCAGTATCACTGCGTAATGAGGTAATAACAGATTTACGTAAGCATTTCTTCTAACAGCGGAGTTGTTTTAGGGCTTGGCCTGGTGACAGAAAGTGTCGACGTTGAAAGTCATACTCCGTTTTCCAGATACACATATACAGGGCGTAACTGCCTCGGTCGCGGACGAAGCAGTAGCCCAATGAGAAACTGGGAAGCGCGGCTTGAGCGTGAACAGGTCCTGGAGTCAATGCAGCAGGGGCTGCCACACGTCGTTTGCCGTGCATCTGTACTCTAATCATGGACACCCACAAAAATGGCAGACAACCAATCAGCCATACCCACAAAAAATAAACAAAACATCAGACAAAATCATAAGGGTATCACGAGAGAACAGCAGCTCCGCTGTTTCTGCAAAATTCACTCTAGGTGTATCTCGGGTAAGCTTTTCTTTTGAAGAACTGGTTTTGCTATACCCTTCAATATGGTTATAATCATACTATACAAAAAAAGCTAGTGCGGGTAACTTGGGTATACATGTGTTTCTCTTTAGAAAATACATATTCCTATCTAAATGCTGTGACACTCAGGCAGCTGCCGTCTTCCCCCATGAACTGTAAGTCGAGGTGCAAATACTTTTGCTGGAGCTTAAGTTACATTAGTTATTTCAAAGGAACTAAAGCCACGATAAAGTATTCTCCCCCCTGGAAATAGAGTTGTTCTGCGAATACGACAGGTGCCTGACCGTCATGGTAATTTCACCACCCTGCATATACTGCTAATTAACGGCAACCGTCTAAAGGCATGCAGGAACTTCCTGTGACAAAATAATGGCATTTTAAAGAAAAAAACAGTAAATTTGATCAGGACGCAAGAAAACTTTTAATGATTACTTGCCCACAGAGTGTATTCTCGACCATAGTTGTAAACAGTTGTACCATCTCCTTTTAACCACTTCGTGTGTTCGTTGTCACTGAGCCAGTAGAGATCTATTCTAAAAGCTGATGAAGAAACGGACGCTGACAATACAAAGAAAAACAACCCTAGGTTCAATTTAAATTGAACGATATCTATTTTAAGATCTTACAAAGACTGAAAACAAAAAAAAACCAATAAAATGGCAAATTTTTCATGTACATATGTACAGCAGACCGAAAATATTACAACGTGCATGATTTTAAAAAAAATTATTTTACTAGGATTTTGTGCGTGGGTTTGTCCTATCATTGAACAAAGAGCTGTAAGCCTTTAACATCACTCCAACAGATCCGTGACTCACCCAGCAAATTTATACTGTATCATGAGAACATTCCATCATCAAGAACCTCGCTCCAATGTATTGTTCAGCGCTTCCTTGGGTCCTGCCTAAACGATGTCTTAGACTTCAGATTCCTTAAATCAGGAAGCACCTTTTTATATCTATTGGCATCACACTAACGTTACTTTGCACTTTACGATATACGCCACCGATGTGCGCGCTGATTTTGCACGCCATATGCTGCCGCTACAGACGTTGTCGTGCCGCAAATCACCATCTCAAATTACCATCCGAAAGGCAATACAAGTCCGCCTCGTACATGAGGTACATTCTGCAGTGCTAAAGGATCTCTTCAAATGACTCATTGCGTCATGAGAGAAGGCCCCTCTATTTTAGCCGTAGAACTCGCATAGCTTCTTGATAATTAGTCGAAAAACGGTCGACGTGTAACCTTTCACTGGATTCACGCACACTGGCGTGTTATTGGAAATTAACCTGCAGACAGTGAAGCTATGATGGCCCTAAATAATTATCCTGAAATCATGAACAGACATGAGCGCCCTGCTTCGGGGCGTCATCCGCAACACCGCACTTGAGCACTGGACCAAACTAGATTGACGGCACAGCCGACCTCCCAAATAGGACCCAGAGATAACATTCCGCCCACCTCATGAATTGAAACGATACTTCACAATAGTACCATTCATCGGATTGGGCTTGGTGTTGCACACATAGGAAGAAGATGAAGTAACAAAACAGTCGAAGCGCTGAATTACAGCTGAAACAAGGTTTGAGACTGGACTAATTGGTAATCCAGTTTCAAAAAACACAGAAGGAACGAACAACGGACAAATAAGCGAAGAAAAGTGGAATGTCCCTGCTTCTCTTTGTTACCTTTGTCCGTTGTGCGCTCCTGCGCAGATTAAACTGTTTAAGATGCATTACAACTGACTTTTATATGTGCAGAGAGAATGCAACAAGTACATAAAGTAAAAAAAGGTAGAAAAACAAATACTACCTAATGAAAGCGTAGATGACTTGTGGCGGCCATGCGCAAGGAGGAAATAGTTTTTTTTTTCAAAGAATTGGTCAAAACGCTTACACATTTTATACCCCAACTAAGGACCTCAGCAGCCTCAATAATTTTTCACGTTAAATGGCATCCGCTTCGTCCCACCATCCGGCATTTCTAGAAAAGGGGTTCGCAATTTTTGGTGCCATACCTGCTGCAACGAATGCAAGTTGGCCGCTTTTCATTTGGGAGTTACATGTCCCGTACTCACACACAACACGGACATGGGCCACATGGTGGCGCGCTTGATTTGAAAACGTGCCCAGATTGCAGCGAAGTTATTCTTCAAGCGGGGACACCAGGGTAACGCTAAACTTCAAGAAAAGAACGAGAGAAAATGGTGCATTTTCGTTACACATCACTAATCGTCATCCATATCGCATGCGTTTCGATTCATTATCACGCGCCTGGCATTGTCAGGTTGCTAATGGCATCCACGTCATAAACTTGACGTACCGTTCTTGATAGGAAAGTGGTCATAGAAGAGTTTGAAAGAATAGAAAGGCAAGCAAACCAGATAACGGTAACTTTTGGGGACAAAGAGACACACTTTTTACGCACTCAATTCAGTATTGTACACAGCATTGGCGGCATAACTTTTTCACGTCCATAAAATATGAACGTGCTTTTAGACAGCACTAGGTAATGAAAGCATTCCAGTACGTTTTTGATATACTTAACCTTTTGCAGTATTTGTTGGTGTATTCGATCTAGAACTGGCTCCAGATATTCCTGCAAAAAAAAAGCATATTATGGACATCGATCAGCGCTAAATGTAGCATATCTACTCGAATGGAACGAAACCACAGTTGTAACGTGAAGGGTGAGTTTTCATTGCGCCCAGAAAATAATAATAGTAGTATTACTAGTAGTATAGTAACACACACTTCTTATAGGCAATGCGGAGTTTTAATAACATGTTCATGCCGATTACCTATCGGAAAAAAATATAAACACAAATGTCACATTATCATTGTATAAAATTGCATGCAGACAAAAAACACATCGCAGTGCGTATTGTTTGGAGGTAACTGACATGGGTATCTTTCTGAATTGATTCATTGTTTTTTTGACCTAATGTCACTGGGTTCATTTCTGCTATTTTGCTAATGTAAACAGAATAAGATTTCTTACGTGGTGTAGTGTACCTAAGATGTGTTCTGCGCCTTAAGACATGCTTTTCAAACATAAGACTACACATTGTAGGATCTCCAAGCTTAGGAACGAATGCACCAAGTGTGACGAGAAAACGACCGGGAACAAGGGTAACCTGCCTGCCTTCAAAAGTGTATAAAAGTGTATTTGATCACTACGTCATAGGAACCCGTTTAACGCGAAAGTGTAACGTGTCTTGATTGAAGTAATCGATTGTTTATTGTGCACTGCTATATGAGAGTCTCCACAATGATCATTGGTGTTTGGCAGCTAGAGCACCGTTTAACAAGGATGCAGCGACGTTGACGCCTGCTGGCGCATTTCCGTCGCGACTAACCTCCATGACCAAAAATAAACTTTCTGGTACTGTAGTTGAAGTAGTTAACATACACCTGAGCGCATCGCATGGTGCAGTCTGCGTAATGATGGCATCCGCAAGAACATAATAAACATGCCGATATGCACTAATTCAGAGTTGTATTGAATTAGTCGTATTCATAATACACATAGAAATATGTGTGTTCGCTAGCAATTATGGAAGTGTCTGTCTCTCTCTCCCTCTATATATATATATATAGAGAGAGAGAGAGGGAGAGAGAGAAATTGCCACTTATGAGGACGTCACACATTCCTAAAAGCACGGCTTCCGATGTCTTCAATAAAATTAAAGCTAATTTCACGTGTGTCACAACTGCAGCTATTTCCACGAATACTCCGCTTCCGAATTACATTACATTGTACAAACCCAAATGCCCTTTAGGTACCGATTTAACAACGATAAGTGTCATGCTGCGGCTATTCATATTCTTCCGCTATCAAAACACGTGCGCATTCCGGGCCACACATTTCATAAAATAACAGAAACAATCCCTTAAATCTTGTTTTTGTTCAAACCACGAAAGGGAGTTTCGAGAATGCTATTTAATCCGTAAATTTCAAACTGCTATTTGTAGTATGAATGAAAGTGCTGGCAAACTTTCCTTTCCACCCATTTAGTTTCGTAAATGCTCTTGAATTTCCCCGCTATTTTTACTGCTATACTTGCACGAAGATAGATTAGTTTCCTATTTCATTTCGATTGTCGGATCATGCCAAAATATTGCGCACGCGTTTACGTTTATCGGTAATCTGCTGGCAGTTGAAACTATGACATGCTATTGACAATGTTGAAAGCGGTTGCACATATGTATTGTGGCTTCAGATTTTGAAAATCTTTTTCTTGCGCAAATGACCGCGCGCCTATTCCCGTTTTCTTGTCCTGTCACATGTAGTGTTTCCCCACGCGCATGGAGCAATCGCCTGTCAGCCTGTAACAGTGCGATAATACGTCATATTGCGTTTTATATTCTGTGACCGTTGAATGTGTGCATCATTACGACGAAGGACGACCCCGCAGCATGAGAATAGGAGAATTGTAGTGTTTAGTGCGAAGAACCAATCTAAGTTCTGAGATTTCGAAAAATTGGCATCTAGTACTTATTGTGGCGCAGTGAAATTCAACCAAATTCAACAGCGCATCCGAAACCCAATCACCGATGAGCGCAACGAGCAGACGACCGGATTGATATATATATATATATATATATATATATATATATATATATATATATATATAACTTCTTTTGTAGCCGCAGGCATCTAAAGATGGCTAAAAACATCATTTGGGACATCACATAAACATCTTAAAGTAATTATTTTCAATTCATGGGGTTTGGCGGATATGTCAAAGAGGAAAATTGTAGTCCTTTATGCGAAGAATCTATTGCATCTTTGGGATTTTAAAAAAAAGTGGCCCGGGAAAGTGGCTGGCCCGCATGACCTGGCGTTCCATTTGCGCTCATGGGTGAGTTCATGTGCAATAAAGGTTGACTGCTACACGACATCTTGATGTTTAACAAGTTGCGTATGTATATATATATATATATATATATATATATATATATATATATATATATATATATATAATGCAACTTCTTGAACAACAGCAGGACCTGCGGCTGAATCTCGGGACTAACGGGACCATCAACGTAACCCAAGCTGCCGAAGCGGCAGGAGACCACACCTTGCGCCGACTCCAGACGGCTTCCTTCCCGTTTCTGTATGTTTACGCATCTGACCTCATCAGCCCCCCATTGTTCATTAAGTTGGAAAACAGCCAGCCTTCGACATTTTCTTTCAGGATTGTAGGCAAGACCCTCCCCCCCCCCCCTAATATGCTGGTCACTCCATCAATTGCAGCGTGAGTACAAATATTTTCAATCACCAACCAATACATGATTCGTGCCATATATAGAGTCGGGAAGCTGGCGGGCACGCATGGTCTGGCATTCTACATGCGCTCATGGATGACTACACACTCAATAAAGGTGTACTGCTACATAAGATCCTGACATATTCTTCACCAGTAGAAATCATTAGATATTTATCTCCAAAGTGAGCGGGCTTAGGTACAGAACATTTCACTTGAGCGCTTGAGCAGCACGTTCATTTCATCCTTGCTACATTTTGGTGAGCAAGCAAAAAAAAAACGCAAATTCTACGTGACCTGGCTCCAGACACGCTGGAGGAAAATTTAGAAGGTAAGGATAGAATCACACTTGTCTAGAGCAGCGGAGCGCGTGGCTGTCGACGCTGTTGTTGGCCGCATCTTCTACCTCGCGTTAGCTACAAGCTTCCGTTCATGCTTGAATTATAGCACAAGGGCCTAGCATGCGGTATGAGCATGTTTGGTATCATTACGGCGTCGGCCGGCTGGGCGCTCTAGACAAGTATGATTCCGACTGTACGTCTAAGCGCAAAAGGCTAGGACGGCTGGAAAAGCCACTCTTCCTAAGCGCCGAAAGGGGAAAGCGGTTGTGGATAACGCCGTGGCAGCGGCTCGCCGAAGCGCAGGGCCCTTTACGAGGCTTGAGGCCACTGCTGCAACAGCACATCAGCAAAATGTTCCACAGAAGATGAATAGAATATCCAATAGGCTTCCGTCTTGAAATTATTAATGCTCCATGCAGCCCCCCCCCCCCCCACCCTCCCCCATTCGTTTTTCTTTTATCTGAACGGGCTGTTATAGGAAGCTTTACTGTGTTCTGAAGATCGTTTTGTCAGTTATCTCATGGAACGTGTTCATTTCTGTAAATTTACGTTTGTCGGTTCTACACAAGAAATTTTAAAAATTTCAGCTCCTACTCACATGAACTACAGACTGAAGCATCACCAGCAAATAAGTGAGAACGTCGTGCCTGCGCCCTGTACGACGCCTACAGAACAGAGAGGCATATCGCTGCGTTATTGCACGTGACCATATGCATCGATATGAATACTGAGATGGAGCTTCTTAGAGGGTTCGGCTGCCCGAAGCCGTTGCGAGTAGTGCTGTAGTTTTGTTTTCAAATGAGGGCTTTAAAAAATTGCGGGACCCTTAAGCTTCGCCTTTAAGAGTTGAACGCGATAGCGATATCCCGTCCCTACTGCGTACTTCAATCACTTAGTGCATACTATGTAATGGGTAGTATGCTTTAAACCAGGAGAAATTATGCGCGGCAAATGTGGGAAATGTTTTCGAACTTGCTATGCACCCACTACGTGGTGTTAAGGGAATACGCGCAGTAAGGTGTGTGCCGTTTGTAATGGGTGGCTGGCTTTAAACTATGGAATCGTTATGATAGTCACATATTCTGACGCCCGATAGCAATTTATGCTTGTACCACGCAATATTCCTGGGATATTACATGTTATATTGCGACGCCTATAAAAGGACGCTTGCAATTGCGAAGCATGGAAGTTATTTTCACTGCATTTCCAAGCAGAGGAAGTTATTTTCACAGTATATCCAAGCAGTGGCATGGCTGTGTGGTAGAACACCTGCTTGCCACGCAGACGACCCGGGTTCGATCCTCACTCGGACCCGAAAAATTTTTATTATTTATTTTATTTGCATCTTTCTCGATTTTTCGGTCACGGACAAGATGATGATTTTTGGGTCACGGACAAGATGATGATTTTTCGCTCACAACCAACGACGCCGACGCTGACGCCGACACCGACACCGACGCCGACGCCGACGCCGGAATTTCTGCGAAACGAGCTCTTTAACGCTATCGCGTTAAAATCGATGGCGTGGGCAGCTACGAAAGCGCTGAAAGTTATGACAAGTATGGAGTTTGCTGGCTTGTCCGCTAGCATATTTTTCTATATTAATCCGTGTGTTAGCCCCAATCTAGCTGCGGTACGTATGCCGGCTCGACGTAATGTACGTCGTGTGCGCATAAGTGGAAACGTCATTCAGGTGTGGCCGTGCGGAAATAAGGGGTACTGGCTCTCCCCCGAAGTTGTAATGGTTGCTGTATATTGTTCTACATATGTAGTGTAATTCTGAACCTTGCGTAAACGACTGAATTGTGATCACAACAATTACATCATTTATATGGCGTTCATCATTGGCTCACTGTTAGTACGGATTGACTCCTACCGCCCTTCCCCTTCCCTCCGGACAAATATAAAACCAACGCCTCTGTGCGGGAGTGAAGATAGATCCTATAGTCTATTCGCATATATGAAATATGTTAATGCGTCACATGTTCATATGCAATTTTTAATGGCGATGCGCTGGTGAAAAGAACTGGCACATAGGTGCAATTGTGCTTTGCTGCGTAAAGTATATATAAAATGTGCGTGATAGTTAATATTCTGCTATGAATGATAACTAGTTTCGACGGGTTACGAACAAAGATGAGAAAAAAAGTGCGGCCAAGTTACCAATTAGCGTGCTTCCCAATAGAACATTCGCAACCACAATCTCCATGTCTACGAGGGGGGCCTTAAAATAAACAAGAATCAAATGGTTATTCAAGTCAGAATTACGGTGTAATTCAGGAACATTAAAAGGAAAGACTAATTTTTAAAATTCCCTGACATCTCCTCTTTAGCTAATGACGGGCCAAAGCGTAAGGCATATTCTCAACTCCATCGTCACCCCCCCAAAGATTTCCACAGCACGATTAGAAGCATTAGACAGCATACAAGAAATATATTTGCATTATTATTATTATTATTATTATTATTATTATTATTATTATTATTATTATTATTATTATTCCGAAAAAGTTTACGGGGGGAAGGAAGATTGAAATTTTCCTCTCCCCTTCGTAACTCAACCATCTGATAAATATTGAGCTAGCGTATGAACGATAGTGAGTTGAAACCTGTGTGAGTAGATGTGAGTATACTCTCCGCTGGTAGTGAACGTGAGCAGACATAAGGCTGATAGTAAATCTGGAGATGTTTAGACAGGCCAATGGGTTTGCAGAAAAGTAGAGCTCAATCATTATTACTAAAAAAATACTTTGCCCTTAGGGCTGACTCGGACTCAGACTCATCAACATTTTCCGTAGCGGTAATCGGTCGGACTCGCACCCACTAAACATTTTCTCAACCGGATACTCTCGACCTCAAACTCACGAAAATAGTGCTGAGCTGGGCTCACTCAGACTCATGGCTTGACCTCAATCTGAGTGAGTCGACATATGAGCTCGCTCGCTGACCTATGGCGCTAGTTTACATTAAAAAGCTAGATTTTTTCGAATAGGTGGCCAGGTCACCAGGAAGACTGACCTGCAAAGGGAAAAAAAAACAGAAAAACGTCATCACACACGTAAACTTACCTTATTTCTTGCGAATGATGACTGGATCTGTAAATGTCGGTAACGGAGTCAATTGCAAAGTTTAAGGCCCACCGAAACACTGATATCTACTTGCGCGTAGGACTGCTTGCGTTGTCACTGCATCTACATTCGGTCTGTGATTTACGATCATGGCTTTCTAAAGAACACAACTGCTCGTGAACGTCCTATTTTAGGGACACCAAGTAAAAGAGGGGTTATTGCTTTATTATAATACAATGGCGAAATACACTTAGGACGGGAAGAGAACAAAAGAACAATAAACTGTATGTTCACGCGCGTACTTTCTGCTTTTATGTTTCTGCAGCCGAATCGATGCTCAGGTATAGCCGCAAGTGCCTTCACGCAAGTATTATGAAGGTGCCAACAGAGCTACGAATACATAATGCTGAACAGCGCGAAAAAACGCGGACACAGAAAGACAGACGGGACCAAGCGCTGAGTGACCAAGTGTCCGCGTTTTTTCACGCTGTTTAGCGTTATGAATCCTTACCAACAAGCTCGAACCCATACCCTTTTAAAGCTCCGAATAAATTGTTAATATTGCGTTATGGCTGTTTAGCTTATGACGTTCAACGTACGAAAGTGAATGAGGCAATGACACGAGCTGAAGTTGAGGGCTAAAATAACCGAAAAACGACAATATCCCAAAGAAAGTAGCTGGTTCAATCTCTCAGGCAACGCATAACAATAGGCTCATGTATGCTCCCACAAAGTCCCATTGTGCTATGCAAAGTACACCCGCATTTGATTACACCTCACAGCGAAAACCATGTACTCTATACGCTTTCCTTCCATACCTGTGTCTTGATATCATATTAATAATATAAACTCTTCAATTGAGCCAATATTTGCTGCCTTTATGAGTATTGCGTAATTCAATATGTATTGTATAATTTCGTACATGAAAGTAACGGTATCTAGGACGTTCAGTAGTGGACACGGATTGCCGGCTTGAGGTGCTTGCATCTCAAGCAAGCACCTATAACATAATACGTCGAAAAGTAACGCTGCCCAACCATTACAAAAGGATCCGCCATAATCATTCACCGCCATTAGACAAAACATTAAATATGAAAGTGTCTGTCACATTGGTGTCGCAGTTACGGTGTTCGCCTGCTGACCCAAAGCTCGCGTCTTGAATTCCGGCCGTGGCGATTGTATTTTGATAGAGGTAAGATGCTAGAGCCCCGTGTATTATGCGATGTCAGTGCACGTTAAAGAACGCCAGACTGTCAAAATTTCCGTAGCCTTCTAACGCGGCGTCCTTCATAATCATATCGAGGTTTGGGACACAAAACACCAGATGCTATTATTAGATGTCTCAATGCACATAATACACTACAGACGGGTGTGGGCATTCTGCTTCTCCTCAGAATCTTGGCTAATGGCATAGCGAGTCATCCGTAATTTACAAAACAATGGCGACTAATGACGCGATGGCTACCTTAAATCCGTACTTACAGTACACTCCTCAATAAAGTATGTGACTGCAGAAACGCCACTTCACTGCGACTGTGCTGCCTGTTAATTACAGGCCTTGCGTTTTATTTTTATTTTTTTTTGTTGCAAGAGAGACTTCGTAGAAATGGCAGCGACAGGCAAAGTTGCATATATGCAACTTTGCCTGTCGACAGGCAAAGGTGTGTTGCTGGATTTTCTTACAAAATATACGGTGGACACGTCTGCAAACACTATACTCTCTACACACCTGCGCCGAAGCAATGAAGATGTCGTGACGCGCTCG
>JALIZH010018010.1:0-12825 GCA_030522465.1 Rhipicephalus appendiculatus
ACCACCAGTTTTGGTGTATATCAAGCGAGCGAAATGACCGCGAGCTCACCATGGGCGTGGCATGTAAATCATGCTATGCGTGTCCTGCAAGTCATTATTTTCTTCTTACCACCCTGTCTTATATGTTCGCCATACGGTCACCAAGCGCAATACCAATTTTGGTGAACATTAAGCGGTTGCAACAACTGCGAGCTCACCATGAGCGTTTCATATAAGACATGGCGCATATGATATACATATCATGATATCCATGTCATACGAAAAAGGCTACAGAGTTTGGCTCTGGGCACCACTTCGCAAGCGCGGCCTGTGCCAAAACTTTATAGCGCGTTACACCGGCCTTTTGTCATCGTGGGTCGCCTAAGTCACGTGACGTATTCGATAGCTCGTCTTCTGTCTGACGGCAACCGTTCAAGGCAGACGCAACTTGTTCGCGTCGCCCCCTCAAGCGCTGTCAACCCCGTGACTCCGAGTCCATGGAGCCGTAACTCGCCCAGCGGGCTTCGTCTGTGAATGGAGTGCTACGCCAAAGCGACAAGCACGACGAAAGAAGAAGAGGATGAAGGGCGCTTGCCTTGAGCGCGTATCAGTGTCGGCTCGGCAGCCATTTAACCCTACTCCATCGTCCCATCTTTAAATAAACACATCTCACCGTAACAATATGTAAGGTTTATAAAAAAAATGCCCCCACCCCCCGAAGGGAAATCGTGAGGAAATGCGAATGCATATCGCGCGCGCTTCACTCCAATTATATATGGTGGTTGTGATTCGAAGAAGGAAAAAGGCGCCTAGTTTCTGCAGCCCGGTCGGGAGTACGGCGCAGCGCCTGTTTTTTTTCTTTTTTTTTTAAATGCGAATGCATTTCATAGTCGGGCTATGTCAGGCGTCCAGCGTTGGCGTTGTCCGCGGAGGAGGAGGAGGAGGACAGGTTGAGGAGGTGACCACCCTTACTGCGCATGCGCAAACCCTTTCAAAAAAAAAATAAAAATAAAAACCTCCTCTTTCCCTCTCTCTCCTCTAGGCATCCCTCCCCGCGGCAACCACACCCTCACTGCGCATGCGCCTCCCTCCTCTCTCCCCCTGCTACGCTCCCCCCTCTCTCCTCTAGGCATCCCTGCCCGCGCCGTCCACACTCCCACTGCGCATGCGCGTCCCACCTCTCTTCTCCTCTCCTACGCTCCCCCCCTCTCTTCTCTAGGCATCTCTGCCCGCAGCGTCCACACTCCCACTGCGCATGCGCGCCCCCCTCTCTCTCTCCTCTCCTACGCTCCCCCCCTCTCCCTCTCTCGCCTCGCGACGCCGACACAGGCAGCGTCTGCTAGCGAGTTTCTTGGTTGAAAAAACCGACTGCT
Organism: Rhipicephalus appendiculatus; assembly: GCA_030522465.1. NCBI lineage: Eukaryota > Metazoa > Arthropoda > Arachnida > Ixodida > Ixodidae > Rhipicephalus > Rhipicephalus appendiculatus. The sequence continues at coordinate 1,353 of JALIZH010018010.1, forward strand.
CGCGCTGCACAACCGTTCACTGGCCACCCCGTATATATGGCAATGAATCTTGACCTCCAAGGTGGTGCCGGTGGGAGATTTCTCCCTGTGCGTTGTTGAACAATAAAAAATTCGCAGCGTGCGGGTGAACTAAAAGCGGACTGCGGCGGGAGCTCGGCGGAGCTATACATGAAAAAAAATTTAAAAAAATAAATAAAAACAATTAAAAAAAAACAAGAAAAAGCAAAAAAAAAGGGCGCTGCGCCTTGCTCCCGACCGGGCTGCAGAAATCAGGCGCCTTTTCCTTCTTCGAACCACAACCACCATATATAAATGGAGTGAAGCGCGCGCGAAATGCATTCGCATTTCCTCACGATTCCCTTCGGGGAGGTGGGCGCATTTTTTATTATTATTTATTTATTTTTATTATTTTTTATTTTTTTATTTCTTACTTTTTTTATTATATATATATATATATATATATATATATATATATATATATATATATATATATTGTGCTCACAATATATATAATACGTAGATTATGAAGAGTCTGGCTTCGGTTGCCGTAGATATATATACGCTTCTAAAAAACTGTTTATTGGTGACGTTTCGATCGGAGACCGATCTTCATCAAGACCTGTCGAATTCGACGACGAGGTCGCCGTGGTCTCGGTGCGTACAGGCTGGAGTCTTTTTTGCCTGTTTCTTCGATGGATGCACAGGTGTTGTGATGGCCTGTGCGGTCCTTTGTGCGGGTGCTTGGTTGCCCTTTGCCCGAGTACTCGACTTGAGCGCCTGTGCGTAAGATGGACTCGCTGGCGACGGCTGGTTCCCTTCAACGGTGGGCACGTGGTCCCTCCAGACCCCCATGTGGTCCCTCCGACTATGAAGGATCACATTATAGAGGCTCCACGCAAGCAGAGACACACCCGCGAAATTCGGGTGTAAACCGTCCGCGGCCAGCACCATTTGTGGCGGGAAGTGCTGTATGGCGTGATCGATGAAGAACACGTTCTGGCGGCTTTTGCACAGGTTAACAAGCCGGCAATTAAAACGATGTGCCTGCCTGTTAAAGTCGTTAACTTGCCTCCAATTGGGATGCCGGATGAAGATCGGTCTCCGATCGAAACGTCACCAATAAACAGGTTGTTAGAAGCGTATATATATATATATATATACATATATATATATATATATATATATATATATATATATATATATATATATATATATATATATATATATACGTGCGAGCGAGTGGACGGGAGAGTGGGGCGCAGAGAGGAGAGAGAGCGAACACACCTCCTCAAACTATCCTCCTCTCCGCGGACAACGCCGGATGCCTGACATAGCCCGACTATGAAATGCATTCGCATTTAAAAATGACAGCCAGCACTTCAACCAAAGTTTACGTGTTTCACCAACACTACCCCTGCATAGGGTCTTTTTCCAAAGCAGTTCCGAGACCTGGCGTGGCTCGATGGTAGAATACGCGATTGTCACGCAGAATGCATGGGTTCAATCCCTGCTGGGACCCTGATATTTATTATATACATTCGTTGGTTCAATGATGTCGATGGCATTTTTTTTCTGAGAGGTCTTGCATTTAATATTACTAACGTCTGTAGTTCTCGCCTCTGCTGGGTAGATATAAACTGTCAATCACCTGTGGTGCATACTAGCATACCACCGGCCGTGATATACGGGTATGTGCCACACGTGTCTGGAGTAAAGTGTTCGACGACGTACGCGACGGGAATTTCCCGTTATTCATGTCATGACCAGCCACATATTCGTCGAACCCTCTTACCCTCCCATACTAATGTCTGTCGACCCCAAGTTAAGGAGGCGATCACGAGAGCACCCTGACAGAAGCGGCTAGGAAGATAGATACGTAGATAGAAGAGCTAAAGGTGTCTGCAGCTCGCTAAGAAATGCTTCGCATTTAAAAAACAACTGAAGCATTGTGCCGCCCAGCCGATATTCGCTTCCTTTTGCGCTAGATCGGTGTTCCTTAGGGCAATACAGTGCAAAATATACGCCCCTATGCCGGACCATCAGTGGTCGAATGCGTAATAAACCCTGCACTACTCACGTAAGGCTTGAAAAAGAGCAACTGCACCATTCTGAAGTCTAATATCGTTGCTTCTAGGTTGCTGCTAAGCTTTAGCTAAGTGATGCTACGTAGTTTCTAGGCTGATTCTCAGAGCAGAGCGGTTTGAGTTAAACCACCGACATGGTAGTTTAAAAACCAACCATTCGCACCTCCCACCGATCTGTGGGCACGTTGTTGGCGTAGGGCATTTATCGCTTCGCGGTATTCTAGGAGCCGCCGTTTCCCATGCCGTTCCCCACTATTATTCCGTTGTATGTACTCGGGGACTTCGGCTTGCCACCGTCACTTCGCAGTCATTTCTTGGGTTAAATGTTTACTTCTTCATGTTTAGTTGACCAATGGGGAGCAGTGGGATTGGCACAATTACTGTGGCACATACCCATTCATAATGATAATGTATTTATTCCAGTCTCATGTTTTAGCACGAGCTTTAACAGCTTCGCTGTTAAAAAGAAAACACATGGCGATGCTGTACCCAGCCCGGCATGACAGACATTGCCTGCTCGCTAGTAAATTTCGCCACGATGTAGTTTTGAGAATCAAAAATAAGCCGACGTTTTCCTATCGTTCGAACACGAATACACACTGTAACAATAAGTAACGGTTGATAAACATTGTGTGTAGCTAACGCAATAAGCCCTTTCGCCGCATTTCCAAGGCACTTTATTACTAGGCCTATTTTCAAATGTATCCTTGAAGAGCAACATGAATGATTCGTATGAGCAAACTGTTTTACTACATGAAGCGATGTCAGCACCGTCTCAAACACTGCAGTTTTGAAATGTGAATCTTTTTCTCACACACATACATTCTGAACTGCGTCGCAGAAAATATTACGTCTCTATCCGTTACTGCTTAAAGTTTATGGTCTTCTTGATAAGATCCTTCAAACTGAAAAGGTAACATTTCAAAATGAAATTTTTGTTTGGTCTGAAAACTTGAATCCTAGCTGTTTCTTTAATTGGGCAGAAGCTTCTAACGTTCGCATAAACGAGTATTTTCCAATAATATTTTCGATGCTGTTTTTTTATTAGCCTAGGCAATGAACACGTAAAATTGAAGACAGTAAATATATTCGTATGGTGTCGGATTTGAGTTGAAGAGCAACCTTTTGCAATGATTCAGTGTCGAATTTTTGGGCCATAATACACATTATACTGAAGACAGCGCAAATATCCTAGATCAGTACGCAACCTTCATGCACACACAGCTATAGGGCCACCAAGCCACTTGCCTTTCGTATTGCGGAATTGGTTATTATAAGTGCTGGAGTGTTCAGCCTACTTTGGATAGTGTTTGTATTCGTAGTTTAATTAATTTTCAACTTTTTACTTAGGAGGAATGTCTTTTAAACTGCCGTCGTAAAGGCGCACCTAGAGCCGTCAATGTTTGGTCAATATATATAAAAAATTCTAAAAACCTTGCGATTTACCTCAAATAACTAAGAGTTATTAGAGAGGGGCCCAAGGGTTTAATTTCAAGGTTTATACTTTTAGGCAGGAAATATTTTCCCCTCGTATGAAATATTCCATGTTCTGACTACTTACAAAACATATTTGCCATTTGGGAACACTGTTTCACATTGTCCAGGGATTGCCAACCAACAATCGAGTGAGTAAATATGTTCGTGATAAGGTCTCTTTCCACCGCAGAGTATAACTCGGGTGCCAAGAAGATCTTGACGCCATGTTATTCCATACATGGTTGTCAGTACTCGTTTCAAAATGTCATATTGGCAACACTGGATCCCAGTAATATTTTCACAGAGACGTCAAGTTGGACAACGTTTCCCTTTTTCAGCTTAGGCAGCGGAAAGTAGCCAAGTTGTTGAATGGCGGTAGAACTGAACGTGTGGCGTGAATGACTGCGTAGAAAAAGTCAGCACTAGTCAACATCATAAGATAAGAATATTTTATTACAGCACTCATAAGGACGTACAGAGGACTAGATTTCACTCTGATCAAACAAAGATGTGACCTGTGCAGGCACAGGCACTGTGTACTTCTTTTATCCAAATACTTGCTTGTTTTGATCAAGTGATGACCTTTCTGAGAGCGGGGTTATGATTGTGCGATGCGACCATGCTCATAAGCCGATTATGGTTCTGAACACTGACCTGCCTGTCATGAAGATGCAATTATTATTGAGAATGTGATTGGGGGGACTTCTCAGACCCTCTTTTGGCTTTTACATTTGCAGTCATATACTGGCACGATACGCGCAATGTGTATTCTTGTGTCGTCTTGTACATGAGCGTCAAATCCACGAGCGTCTTGTCCTGAGCGTCCATCAAATTTCCATATCAGTGCTTGTTTCCAGGTAGAGTAGTGTGGTGCTATGGCGAGGACTGCTTCGCTGGAGCTAGAAGAAAAAAAAAGCACGAAAACAACTGTCGAGAAAGAAATACTTTCGAATAATAATGTTACATGCGTACGCTATAATTTCCGAAATCCATCAGCTTTGTTTAGGCAACGCAACATGATTTCGCGACAACTATTTGTTTGGTTTCAGTATTTATTTATGACACCAGTAATGTGCGTCGTCATGCCAGCGCAAACGCTTTAATTTTTGCTCTTTGAAAAAGTATTTGCAGGAATAACTTATTGTCCATATTACGACAGACGAGGAATGTGACGTGTAGGTCTCTATGTATTTAATAGATCAGATGACTGAGCAAACATCATTAGATTAACCGCATTGCTATGCTTTGCATCTTCACACGTGTTCGTGAAAATTAAATAAATAGATTGAAAATATTTCGACTTTATGAAAGCTAGTATAAATGCTACATACGTACTTGGACATGGTACTTCTCGCAAACTTCCTCCCAGACCGAAAATGAACGCTCCTGCAAGATAAAGACTCTGATGTAAACTATTACATTTTGTTCGTTAGCTGTATTCGTTCGTTGAAGCGGTGACTGCTCAGGCATGAAAGGCATGAACTGGCAGACAAAATGAATAAGAAATGGAAACGAAATTAAACTGTCTCACAGGTCATAAAGTTTTCTCAAGACGTCCATCAGACTTTACAGGCAAATACACCAGAAAGTAACAACTAGAACACTAGAGCAAAACTTCATGATATCGTAAATGGGTGCCGTATGTATGGTTGAACAGATTGTTGCTATTGATGCGAACAGTTGCATATTTCCGGCTAAGCTGACAAATTTCGGCAAGTGGTTGAAGGGCAGTAACATGTGTTCACACATCATTTTATAACAGAGTTATTTGTGTCAGAAAAATGAAGTACTATATAGTTATAGTCACGCAGTATATGATATAAAATATGGTGTGCATAACAAGTCCAAGTAGACAATGACACTTAGGTTCACTTACGAAGCCATCAGCGATCGTTAGTCTGGTGACACCGCTGGTGCGCGTATGAAATCTATTGTAGCGATCTGAATCACGATTTAGGAAAACGCAGAGTCGTTTATTCATCCTTCTATGCCATTGTTGTTGTTGTTATTGCCTGTAACTTAAGTATACAGCTCGAGGGCACTCAGGTCGGCCAATGGCTGGGTTCTTCGCTCCGTTACGTCATTGACAGCGTTCACATTTTATTTTCCGAGATAAAAGTGGTTTCTAGCTGCTTTTGAAACGCGTTGTACTTGGCTCACATTTTTCTCAGAAGACCCAACAACCATGAGGTAGCGTCGTCTGACCTTGTTATACAATTGTCGCAGGAACACCTTAAGAGTAAGCTTCATGTCGGAAATCACTCGGACGCATTTCGTATTTTAGTACAGGCATTATTTATGTTGTAGCATCACGGTTCACCCATGTTATATTTTTAGCACCTAAATTAGCTGGCGAGGCAATCTCCAGATACTTGTATGTAATGTTTTTTGTTTCGACACCATGTTATGCTTCAGCACAGTTTGTAAACACCAGGGAAACAATATAGTCATTATATACACTGATGTTTGTAGTGAAGTTATAGACAATTAGGAAGTTCATCAAAAGTAAAACACAAATGTTACAATTTCGTGACGTTTTACCAAGGAAATACAGCGCAGCTATATAGTGTGCCCCTGTTAGTAAAGCTGAGGCATAAAGCTTACAGCTTACATGATTGCGTATCACCCTTGAGATTAGTTATGCCCTAGTTCAACTCACTAACTACTGTGTAATTCATAAAACGTAAAATAATTAATTTCGCGCATTATTTATTTATGCAGTCTGGGGAATCGCAATGCCATTCATTTTTGCGTAGTTCGAAGCCAATAAACACATTAAGAAGATAGTTATGATTTCGCTTTGCAAGGTAACAAAGTATTGTAATGATGAAATGAAAAAGCACACTACTTACTTAAATTACATTCGATCATTGGATTTAGTAATGATGGCGGCGTTATATCGTATTCTCCATCGCGTTCTTAGTAGTGATGCAGAACTATCGGTAAATGAACAGTCGATAGCATCGATGATTTTTTTTGAAGCTATTGATAGTGTAAGGAAACTATCGATAGTACTAGTGTCAATGAACTATCCATAACTATTGATAGTGATGTCACTAATTATGCCATAGTTGGCCAGCGAAATTGCCAAGATAGTCAGATAGCCTACTATAATCAATACTAAGTACGTTTATGAGGATTATTTGGGCGAAAGAAATAAATTATTTTCGCAGCAAAAGTCACCGTTCACGTCGATTTAGAAATTCATATTAAAAACAATCAATTACATCTTACAGTTAACACACTTAGTCATTCATATATTTTTAATTGCGACGTAAAATCCTAACAATTACTTTTACTTTTAAATCAGATAATGCAATGTATATGCGAAGCCGCGTATTTCCGGCATATGTAGCGGCTTCCTAATAGTAATTAATAATAATTTTTGGGGTTTGACATACCAAAATCGGGATATCATTATGAGGGACGCCGTGGTGGAGGGCTCCGGAAATTTCGACCTGCTGTGTTCTTTAACGTGCCCTTAAATTTAAGTACACGGGCCTCAAGAACATTCGCCTCCATCAAATAAGCCACCGCCGCGGTCGGGATTCGATCCCATGACCCTCAGGTCATAACGCCTTCCTTTCTACCACAGTTAAATAGTTCAACTTAATTATCATGTGTCAGCCAAGCATTCTGGTGAAAAAACACAAGCATGCCAACTTTCCTGCCCTGAAGCCTGCTCCTCCTGCCCCACACTACACCACGCACATGAGGAACGAGGTTTATGTTGTAATGAGTTCGCGCGGCTGATTTTAAGCTCTCGATGCTGTACTGTGAAATTCACTACATATAGCGCACTCGATAGTTCATTCTACCATCGATAGTTGGATAGTCACTCAACTATCGATAGTATCGACAGTACTATCGATAATTCTGCATCACTAGAACTTCATAGGCGACGAGTTCTGTAACAGAAAACATGAATGGGGATTTGCTAATTAAACACTGTGCTCGGAACGGATCTTTGTAAGAAGCGTGTACGAGCTGCATATCGAGTTTGGGTTTAGTTATTACTTTTATTGGAATCATTTGCGTGGCATGAGACAACAACCGATATTAGCCATCATTTTGCGGGAAGAAGTCGCCAGCATCCCATGCTAAATATAAGCCATCTTTAGCTGCCATATGTCCAACATGACGCAGAACTAGACGTTACTGCTGGCATGCGATCGCCTGCAGCCATCGTTACCAGCTTCGGACCCCTGGCCCTCTCCAGGGACATTTTTTCTGAGGTTTTAAAGGAAAAGTTAGTTTCATAGACGATAGACTCGGTGACCGTCTCGGAGGAGGAATATTAAGGGAACTATCTGTTGAGAACTTATCGCGATTTTAACGGCAGTGCTGTTTAAGGTGGACGTTCAATAGTGCGTAGCGTGACGCAGTTCCTAGCGGACATGCACCACGGAAATTCGGCAGGTATTACGACTCACCGTTGTTCTACTAAAAATGAAAAAGCTGTGTATAACCACCGGATCACGTATGTGCCAAGCAGCTCCCAGCGGGTATGTGGCACACGAATTAGGGAAGCCCCCATTACCCACCTCTGGTCCACTAAAAATGAAGAAACTGTCTATAATGAAAGGTTCGCGACACCGTCGCTTGCAGAGTGAAGCAGAGATCACAAAGCGGGGATCGCAAATTGTTAGAAACAGCCCAGGTGGCCCAGGGGCGTAGCCAGAAATTTGTTTGGAGGGGGGGACCTCCATGATTTTGGGGGGGGGGGGGGGGGGGCACCTCTTTGAAGTGGTCATTTTTCGCCCTGTATGCCGTGGCGAAAAAATTTCGGGCGGGGGGGGGGGGGGGGGGGGCACGTGCCCGGTGTGCCACCCTGGCTACACCACTGAGGTGGCCCAAACCACTCAAGAGCAGGTTTTTACCCAACACGAACTTGTGGAATGCGTTTCAATGAGGGGAACAGAAGGTTTGTGGCGATCCTTGCCACGCTGCAGCGGTAGCCCACGAAGAGATGTGTGATGTATACCGTGTTGACGAACAGAAGATAATCGATGAAGACGAGAGAACGAAGAAAGTTAACTCGATTCCAAAAATGAGCGCCCGACAAGTGGAGAAATTAGCGAAACGCGCGATGAAGTCGACATCGAGGCGTGGGTTCTTCAGTCTGCCACGTACGAAGAAACGAGGCTGAGTGATTAACGCCCTTGGGTCTGGTGAAAACGCGTTACACCGGATTATTGCCGATACGAGAAGTAGTTTAAAGCTTTCTCCAATCACTAGGGGCTCAGCCATGATTCATCATTACCATTGGCCACAGTATCATATGTTACGTAGTTGAACAGATTGCCTTCAAGACGTGAAGTAGGTACTTGGCTTCGTTGCCCAGTAAATATGGTTTATGGTGAACCAGATAGTTCGCAATCGCATATCCAGTGGGTGCCCCAAAGAGAGTCCACATCGGACTCTAAAGAGGTAATTCGTTCACCTTAAGCTGTGACTTTGCTCTGTATTCCAAGCTGGCCTGGCATATCTTTTTTGTCTCAGAACGAGCGAAACTATAACACCCGCCGTAGTTCAGCTGGCCAGTTGCATCATTTTCTTATGTCATTTAGACGGAAGATAGTCTCGGATAGGTCCAACTATGTTCAGCATTGTGACACCAACAAGTGCTTAGAAGCAGCGCAAAGGGAGAGCTTCCGCAAGGGTTCCTGTGTAAGGCCAGCACAGTTCAAGGTAACGAAAACGTTTGAATACCACCACGCTACCCGGTCGTAATAGTGGTACAGGTGGCGGGATATAAAAGTACGGCGCAAATTCTGGAGCACAGCTATGGCTTGCAGCTTCTGATCACAATCACAGAAATGTTTCGAATGGCGACGTGTTTGCTTTAGTAAGTATAATAATAACAAAGTGTCCATTTATTGCGTTGTTTTCTATGTAGCTGTGCATGATCTCTGCTCCCTGGAAAAACGTTCGAACTCTACTGCTTTTGCTGCTCAGCCTGAGAGCCGACCCCGATGGGCACGTATTTTGTGTGCCTTTACATTGCAATTCTCAGGTAGTTGCTGCAGATTAATCGCGTTATTTCGATTTCTTTCGAATAATTGACGTGGGGGCTTCTTTTCCTCCTTTCACTGTTCTCAAATTCCTCAGCGTGAACGCTTTCGCGGAGTAAAACAAAGATGGACTGCTTACAGCTACCTTTCAAAGTGGACGTGGTCATCCAGCTGTGGTTTTCGCCGTAATTCCCAACAAAAGACCAGTCGTTCCTGAATCAGTCTAAGTCGGTGCCCAGCGGTTCACAACAACCTTCTGGTAGTATGGTGATATGGAAAGCTGCGGGCATTCTTTTAGACGTAGGAATCGTTTATAAATTTGGGGTGGATAGAGACCTCCGAATCATGTTTGTTGGCAATGCATCTTGCATTCAAATGGTAGCGCCAATTATGCGTGTCTTTGCAACTGAGGCCGCGTGTGCGCGGCGCTGTAAATAAAGAGAATCTGTGGCACCTAGGGCCACCGAATTTCTAGCTCCCTGAATGTAGAGGGCCAGGATTGATGAAACGCGGTTAAGTGAATATTTATTTTAGAACTTCTTCCTTCTTCTTATACGAAATGACCACGTAGTGCATTGCTGAAACTAAGGTTGAAATACATTAACTCTTCTACACCTACACTAACTGAACATTTCGGGTGACTCCATAGAATGCAAAAAGTAAAGCATGAACCATTTTAAACCGCACAAGTTATCTAATAGCAGGCCCGTAAGGACAGTAATACTAATGTATTGCAAAATGATAGCAATTTGTGAGAACAGGTACTACATTTCACGTTGTTTGCCCTGACGATTTGCGGTCGAAAAAAAAAGGAATTTCTGGGGTTTCCCGTACCAAGACCAATTATTAGAAATTTATTATGGGCACTTTAATGAAAAATGGCATAAATACCAACCAACAGGACTGTACTCTGAAATGACATTTAGTTGAAGGAAGAGGCTCGGCCTTATGTTAACTTGTATTCGGCCTTTTTGCATCGCAATAAACAACTCAATAGTCATGGTAACTTCATTTCATTGAAGTGTGGCATTGGATCGTAAGAAAAAAAATACAGAAGGCGTTGAAGTGGCGAGAAATGAACGCAGAGCAAGGGGCGGCTTATAAAAGAATCTTTTAGTATGCCTGTGGTAGGCCTAAATGTAAGGTGCATGGAATCAACCGTAAATGACGCTATAAAATTACTAAGGATGCAATATCCATAAGTTCGAACGTATTGAGATAGTGTGCGAGAGGTCAGGCCTTCAGAGTTATGAGCTTTGTACATTAGATGCATCAGACAAAGGCTTCAATGTTTTGGACCTTCGGCCTACATTTTTCATAGGTACACCAATATTGCTTCGTCTAATGCAATGTGACTACACTCCTAACAATCGTAGCACAAATGGGTTCAAGAAAATGTGATTTTCTGATGGTAACATGAATCAGTAATGGTATTTCTAAAAGCATCGTAGTTAAAATATTTTATTGAAGTCTTTAAGGATGTGAAAACTCTGAAAAGTCTTTCGGTACAGACTACTGCTTCATCGATATTAGGACAGGTGATATACAGCATAATAAGAATTGTTCTCAACTTTTGAAACATATCATGTTGGCGAGCTTTAACCTTGGGCAAAAAGCAGAAGATACTCCCTCAGGCCTCGTTTCTGATAACACACACAGGGAAATAATATTGATTTAGTAGTACAATAAAACAGTTATGTAAGCAATGCGCGATACTATTGGAAACAGATGAACTTAAGCTCTACTAGAAAAAGTGTGCTGTCTACTTGTAGCAATAAGATTTCCGACGGCAGCAAAATATATCAATCTAAAGTATATATTAGATTGATACGGCATCTATGTGTGTCCATAAAGCTTTAACCCTTGCAGACGCCACCTATGAACAACTGTCTGTAAATC
>JALIZH010018011.1:0-17332 GCA_030522465.1 Rhipicephalus appendiculatus
AAGGAAGAAGCAAGCAGTTTTTTTGAGAAAAAACTCCTAAAAAGGGGGGCCATTGTGATGAGTAAGGGGCGCACGAGACACGTGCCGAAGGTGTGCGAGTGGCGATGGTGTGCGGAGCCACGGAAAAGTACCCGATGGGGTGCTCCGCTGCCACGTCCACGCACGTGATTCGTCGGCGAAGGGCGCGTGGCACGCGACCCGAGCCGTGGTCGAAGAGCCGAGAGGAAAGGAAAGGCATTGTTCGGTGGGGCGCCGTAAGAAGAGGTCGCAGGAAGGCAGCGTCGCACTCGCGGCGAGCAGCGGGAGTTCGGCTTCTGAAGAGGCTTGGCAAGTGACCGGCGACCTGGGTATGCGACCAGCGAGGCTTCCCGGGCTTGCAGCCGCCTCGCCACAGCAGACTCCGACGCACCCGCAGCCCTTCCGCTTCTTGACCCGACGGCAGGCCTTCAACCGACAATCCCCCGAGAGCCTGGTTCGGGCAGATCGTGTGACAAGGAGCTAAGCCTAACCTCGCAAGTTCGGAGGCGACGACTTCGGCGGCGACCGGAGTACGGGCGAGGGACACAAGGAGCACGGATGCGGACCGACGTCGACGGCAGGGACACGTCTCCGTACTGCTGCGACGGGACCGTGAGTAAGTAACATCGAGCGGGCACCACGAATGTTCGATTAGGGTGCGACCGTACGACGACGGTAGACCGAGAGAAGCCATATTGGCTATAGACTGGCTAGGGCTAGGACTGACCCTAACTTGGATCGTAGCTAGTTCCATTTTCTAGCTGATTTATTTTTTGGAGTGCATGTTTTTGGTTTTGAGTATTTCACTTCGTGTGAATTTCAAGTGTGTTTCCTCCTTGCCATTTTTTCTGTGTTATAAAAGTCTGTGTGCCGTGCCACGTCCGTCTCCCGTCTCTCTCAATTCCATCCTAATTGCAAGCGCTCCCGAGATAATCGTGACATACATGCACACAATGCACACGAAATGCAGAAAACGCACGTTAGACAAAAGCAGGAATTCCAAATATCATATCGTGAAGTATGATGCAATGTCATTATAAACAAAAGCGTGTTTTTTTTTTCACTCATAGTTTTAGTTGCGTCACTTCAGTTCCACGTATTCGAAAGCCCTTGCATCACAGCGTTATTACGTAGCGTACATCATTTCGCGGTTATACGTAGCGTGCATCATTTCGCGGTGTGTATACATCGATTACCTCGCACGGTATTTTTCATGCAAGGCGTTCGTACATCGAGGGTGAGACTTACGCGACGAGCACTTCAACCCAGCACATCATTCTGGGCTGATGGCACACGTCACATAATCACACACGCACCAGATGAACACAATTCTATTTATATTGCACGCACGACAGCATATTCTCCCCACCTGGTTTGTTTACTTTCGCACTGTGTTGCTCTAACGGCTTATGTTGGTCGCTTTCTTTCTCTTGCGCTTCGTCCGCACATACCGTCCGCAACATACATCATTCATAGAGACGCACAGAACGGCGCATTGCGCAATATATCACCAAGATTCCTACGTTGCGAGCTCCAAGTAACACACACACAGGCACGCACACGAGGGAACGCTAATCTTAATGGCTTTTGCGGACGGTAATCGTACACAAACGCGCACATTCAGACTTCACCTCACTGCACACGAATGAACGCAACAATCGTCCACGTGGTGACACTCAGGCGATATGCTTGGTGTATCCGAGAGATGGAAGGAACAGACGCCGTGATGCAACTGGACGCTGCCGATACGACGGAGGAGGAGGAGAAAAACTTTATTTATCCCAAGAGGGAAAGGGGTGGTGGTGGAGGGATCAGAGGAGCCTACCCGGCGTAGGTCTCCGCTACCCTCTTGGCCCAATCTAGGATCTGATCCTGGACCTCGGGCGCCGAGCTGCACATGGCAGCCTCCCACTGCTCCTTACTATTAATGTGTAGAGAGTTAGGTGGTGGGTTCCGAGTACACCCCCACATGATATGGTCTAGATTAGCTCTTTGTTGGCAGAAAATGCATAAAGGGGAGGGGTATATCGCAGGGTGCATAACATGGCGGAATGATGGGGTAGGGAACGTTCGGGTCTGTAACTGGCGCCATAGTATTTCGTGGTGGCGAGTGGCTCCACGATGTGAGGGGGGGTACATGGTACGCTGTAGGCGGTAGTGATTCGTTATGTCGTGGAAGGTAAAAAAGACGGTCTCTAGCGCTGAATGGTGTCACGTGGTCTAAGGCGTCATCAGAGGCCTGCGCTCGGCCCGTCATTCCTCGAGCACAGGCATGAGCCGCCTCATTGCCACTCAACCCCGCATGCGCGGGCGTCCATTTGAGAGCAATGTCTTGCGTGAGAGGATGTTTATGAAGAATTAAAAGGGCACTTTGTGAGATGCGACCTGCACTGAATGCGTTAAAGCGTTGCAAAACACTCCGAGCTGCTGCCGATTCGGTGCACTTCAAACGCGGCACAATCACAAGCTTCTACTTCATCGAATGACGACCGGCGAGGATGATGCTGCATACGTGTGGATAACAGTAGGAAAGCTTCTTCTGGAAGAAACAAATGCCGCAGGGATTCGAATTGACGGACGGCTAGTTCGGTGCAGAGGTACCTCGCCTCCTCGTCGCGAACGGCGCCATGGTGCATTTTTTATTGGTTCGTCTTAACCGTTACGTCATGGTAAAGAGCGGCCGTAGTTGGACGCGCATGATACAAATAGACAGCGGTACAATTTACTTTTAAATGCGAATGCATTTTTTAGTCGGGCTATGTCAGGCGGCGTTGTCCGGCGTTGTCCGCGGAGGAGGAGGAGGATAGGTTGAGGAGGTGTCCGCGCGCCGGCAGGTGTTATCTCTCCGCTCTCACTCCCTCTCCCATAGCAACAGCTGCGGGCGGGCGCACTTATCCTCGCCCATAGCAACCGGAGCATGTGGTGCGAGAGAGTGTAGGTGCAGTGCTTCGCCGCTCCTTCTCTCGCCGTTCGCTCTCTCTCCTCCCTGCGCCCCACTCTCCCGTCCGCTCGCGCCCCTCACTCTCGACCGTTCGCTGGCTGGGCGCCTCTCTCAATGCGATGGCAGAACTCGGTGTCGGCGCATTCGCATTTCCTCACGATTCCCTTCGGGGAGGTGGGGGCATTTTTTTATTCTTAGCTTGTCACCGACTACATAACTGCGTCTAGGGAGACTACCCGATGCTAGCGCGGCCAGTGTTTGTTCCTGTTGTCTAAACGCATTCACAATGACCTCCGAGATTGCGCGCCGGCGCGCAATCTCGGACGCAATGCTTTAACTGTGTCGCCGACGAATCATTATCTCTATCGGTGCTAGTGTCATGCCGGATTACTTCTCTTCATCGCTCACAGACGGCGGCACTATGTCCGAAAATATGTCCAGCGAAAATATGTCCAACGGAGTGACAAGAACGTAGGTGTTCAGCGTGCAGTTCTGAAGCACAACGTTTTCTACACAGAAAAGACTAACCACATAGTGAGTCAATGCGAATGCCGCACAAATCTTCGGTGGCGCTAATCTTGTTTTCTGAGAACTATTCCGGATTGGCGATCTGATCCCGTGAAGCACAAAACAAACAATTGAGCCGACTTTGTTTACTTCTGGCATGCACGGAGGCATTCCAATATACATGTCTATACAAGAAAATGAAAAGACAAATCTCTTACATTCCTTATAACATAAGAAAGGTCACAGTTTCGCCGCAAGGTCGAAGCAATGAATGCGATAGCAACATCCCAACTCCGGCGAAATACTAGAAAGTTCTAGAACTTGGCACCAACGCAGCTAGAGGACGCAACAAAATTTCACGCCGCCAGGGCGCATGCGCTGACCGATAGCAACTCTGGGACTCTTGCGCTCGCGTTGTCCCAAGACCATGTAGCGCGCTCCTTTGGGCTGAAAATAAAACCGGTGAGCGCGTAACCTCTAGATTAGAAAATAAAGAAGGCGCTTGGCAATGGCACTTCAAGTCATGGCTCGCGTTCTCTGGTGGCGTCGATTCTGGTCACAATATAAGATATATAATGTGATCGTGGTTCATTCGTCTCGTTTCTTCCTTACTGAAGCATGAGCCTAGAAGAGTCAAAGCGTTCTTACGAGCCCGTACCACCATGAGCCACGGGTAGAGTGTCCTAGAACCGTTTTGAGTGGGCCGAACAGCAGCCTCCGCGCCTGCTTTGGGGTGACGCGCCGCGTTACTGCGGCGGCGCTGTGGTCGAATTGGATAGGGTTGAGTTGGGCGGGCTGTGAGGCGCGTGCTCCTCGCCAAGAGTATTCTTGGGACGTGGACCGTGCATGGCAGGGACGCCGATGGGCGTATCTTGCGGCGCTCTCCCTCTCTAATGCAACACGCGCAAATGAAGGAACGCACGTCCCTCATCTCGCCCGCGGGCTATAACAGCAGGATTATTAAAAAGCTAGCGGCAGGTGATTTTTAGACAGTCTTGGCTCTTTCGACTGTCATGATTCTGTGTAATTTTTTTTCAATGTGTCTGGTATGCCTACTAAAAGGCATCGTCACTGCTACGCACTGGCTAGCTACCCAGGCATGTCCGCCGAGTAGAAGTTGTCATTGTTCAGTGTCCCGAAAGATGCTGATCGACGGAAAGTATAGGAGCGCAACAGTGATCGTGCAGAGTGGCGTCTGGACGAGAACTGCGCGGTGTGCGAGTTGCACTCGGAGTCGCGGTACATACTGCACATATCGTGGTAGGCGAAGATCACGTGCTGTGTGTTCGCGCTCATGCCGGATGCAGTGGCCACGCTTTTTGCGAATGCGCCGAAGTACTTCAGCCCAGAAGCCCTACGGAAACCTGAACCACGCAAATTCGGTGCGTCTACCGTGTTCAAAAGCCCCAGATGTAAACGAAGAAAAGCCTGCACGAGTGTAGCTACTTCCAGACCAGAAAATGGACACTGTGTCGAGATTCACCAGTCGAGTTCACTCCATCGCCAGCTCTTGATTGCAGTAATATCGGACACCTCAAGACACCTTCAGCATACTAATCACTGAATAATTTTCCGGAATATGATGCCACCGTGTATGCAGTGTCAAGGATGGAAAGCTCTGGCACCGTGACCTCCTGAAGGACTGTTGTGTTCAGCAAGAACGTAGCAGATGCGGTATCATACATACGTTCCTAAAGGGAAAACTTGTCACTGAGGGTGATGCGAAGAGTTGTTTAGAAAGCAGAGCGAGTCCGTTTTGATGCCTCCAAAATCCTGCTATGTCCGGGTGCCCACTCTACCACCACAATTTCAGAGCGAGACCTCATCACAAAGCTGTGAGAACAAACATCAATCATTGATGGTGCCTTCCAGAGTAAGGCGTGCACAGGGACGGCGACGACCAAAGGTAAATTTGTAGAGCGAGATGATGGAGATGCCAGAATATTTCATACAAACTGTATGGCCGGTGCTAGTGACAGCAAGAGTAAACTTGAAGAAAACTTAAAAAAAAAACACAGCATATCCACGGAGTGAATGATGATGAGTGGGCGAAGCTGCGGAGGTTCATCGGTAAACCGTGAATCTTCCGTGAATTCTGCCCGGTACATCATCACCGACGTGAGATCGGGCGCGTTTATACTAAAGGGTCGATGAAAATTATGGTGACTGAAGCAATCATGGTTACGCCGTGAAAATCTTCAGTGGTTTCGCCCAGCAGTAATCAAAGCGATAGTGTGTGTGAAATTTTATTCAAACTTCAACGACCGGTCGTCGTCCATAGTCCGCCAAGCAGCACGATCCGGCAAGCGCACTCGTACGGCGGTCCGCGCAATCGAAGAGCAGCTGCACCGCCAACGCCATCTAGCGTACTTTCACCCAACCGCCATATTGTACGCATGTCTATAGGACAGCGCCCTCTCGGAAACGAGACGAGAACTGGAGATGACGACACCATATCCACGGAGTGAATGATGATGAGTGGGCGAAGCTTCGGAGGTGCGTCGGTAAACCGGTAATCTTCCGCAAATTCTGCGCAGTACATAATCAACGACGTAAGATCGGGCACATTTATACTAAAGGGTCGATGAGAGTCATGGCGACTCGCAGCTCACTTTAATTTTACATGTACGTTGTGAATTTTTTTATTGTTTAATCACGCACAGGAGGCATCTCACACAGGCACTACCTTGGAGGTCGAAATCCAGTGCCTACTGGCTACTCGGGATGCATGGATCACCGAGGACCGCCGAGGTGATGCCATAAGGAGCTTCACCCCCTATATATATTCATCATATACAAGTACCGCCATCTAGCGGACATTCCAAGAAGTAAACGAGAGGTGGCTACCTACAACTACATACATCGAGGACGCACGACCCACGGCTTAAGGAGCTTCGTCCATAAAACAAAGATGGCAATGCAAACTGCGTGTGTTGTAAACGAGCAGAAAAAAAGATGTCTTCAAACACAGTGCACTTCCACTTTAAAGGGGCCCTCCAACAATTTTCAAGACCTCATTGTTTTACATATTTTACTAGCGGGTTGTGTAGACTGAAGGCTGAAGAAATTAGTGCAGCAAAAACAGCAGTGATAGGGGCACGCATTCCGAAGTTATTGAGCCTAGAAAATTCAAAATACAATAAAATGGACGCCTGCCCTCAACTCGATTTTTGGCGGGGTCGCCTGACCACGTTTCCCTCGCCCTGTGACTTTTTCGTTTCCCTCGCCCTGTGATTCACCAATGAAATGAACTGAAAGCTCTTACGTACCGAAGCTTGCATGCCATATTGCCAGTTAATTCCAACGTATTGAGACGCCGTTGCGAAGGTAACAAAAAATGTGGTGCTTGAAGAGTGAACCGCACGTGCGAAACAAGGCAGCTCGCGAACCCCTCTATAATTTTTGTAGTTTTAGTGATCTATCTTGTTGCGACGGCGTCTCTGTCAACGCTCTTACATTCAGTTTCTTGAAACAACGGCGCCTGGAGCGTTCCCGGCGCGTTTCCTCCAGTACCGTGGCGTTCCGCGCATTCTTTTGCGGCGCTGCAGTTTTCAAGTTGAAAAGTTAGGAGAGCTTTAGTATATTCCGCGTTCAGTGAAAAAGCACGCTAAAGAAAAAAAGAAATGCAATAATATTCTTTATTTTGATACAACGCCGCAATTACATCTAACATTACATGTATCCAATCACAGGCCTGCGCCATTCATCGTCATTTCCGCCCGGAATAGTTCTGGCGAGCGCCACTACTTGTTGATGCGGTCAGAACCAATGTTTTGAAGCGTTAGAGGGCCCCTTTAACGATTCCTGTTGATTTATATGAATAATTAAGGAGCTGACGGTAACGATTTGCGTAATGAAGTATGTTTACCATGAGGTGTTTGTTCAAACATGTGAGCAGAAGGGAGTACTATATACTTACAACCCGGCTGCACAATAGTGCACTTGAATTAGCCAAAGGATATGCCACGATAAGTTTCTCAAATGCATTGCTGTCAGTATCGGTATAAGCTTCATTTGTGACGTTCACATTTTCTTGACAAAACACTTAAGCTTATGTTGAGTTAACTTGGCTGAATAACACTTGACAAAAGTATACGTTTCGCGAGTTCTTATTAAAATCCCTGCTTCTTTTTCAGGAGCGCCGTGCATTTTGTGTCGCTACCCTCGCTAAGCCCAGCTGACAAGAATGTACCGGCTAAGGAACAGTTGCCGCAAGCCAGCCCGTACAGCGGCCCAAAAGCTTAGGGCTGCTTTGCAAAAGCGCAATCGCCTGTACAAGCAGGTACTAAGCCTGAAGGGGCAAAATGGAAAGTATAAAGGCCTCAAGTTCCACGATAAAAGAAGAATCATTAGTGGCAAGCATTGCAAAATTGCCAAACAAGCAACAGTAAAGCGCACGGCACTGTTTTGCAGCCTGCAAAAGGAAGGCCACCAGAGGCATAAACATTGCTAAGGATTGGTGATGGAATGCATTTTAATGAAAATGAGGAGCCCTAATCGATACGGGCACATAAGACATCATGGACTTCTTGTGCCTCCAACTAAAAGCACAATAAAAAAGTACATCGCAGCATACAGAAGTGGCTTCGGATTCAATAGGAAGGTCTTCGATACCCTCAAGGAAATCACAAGCAAAAGGATACGTTCAGCCGTCACGGTGTCCTTCTTATTGATGAAATGAAACTCTCTGAACATCTTTCAATGGACAAGTCTGCGAAGCGACCTGGATTTGTAGATCCAGGTCTCTTCACCCATGCTGAAGATGCCAGCCTTCCATGCAACCACGGATTGGTTAGCATGTTTGTGCCCCTCACCGGGAAGATTTCTCAAAAAATGGGGGCATTTGCAGCAAATGGAAATGTTAAGGTATATATACTGTGTAAAGTAATTGTTGAAGCCACCCTTTTGTCTGAGCAAGCCGGGTTTCTTGTAGATTTTGTGACTTGCTACGGTGCCTCGTGGAACAGGAAAATGTGGTCCTTAATGGGAATCCAAGCATCTGCCCGCAAGATTACGTGCAAAGTGAAACACCATTCTGACTCAAAAAGAAACCTTTTATTTCCTATCGGACTTCCTACACCTGCTGAAGCGCCTGAGAAACTCGCTGGTCAAAAGAGGCTTTAAAACACCAAACGGGCGGGTATGCGCCTATCATAAAAAGGGACTAAAAATGTGTTCTTTTCTTTGTTAATGCAAGTTTCAACATATTTATTGAAGGAGGTCATTAACTATGACAAACCATTTGTGACACTCAAAGCAATGCCTGGGTTGACTTCAAGTCATCTGGAGCCTAATGGGTTTGAGAAAATGCGGGTTGCCCTGACGTTCCATCTTATTGGGGACAGCGTACTCCGTGGGTTGCACCGTTACAAAGAGAGGCCTGTATACAGCTACGGAAACGGAGCCATTGATGCCACAGAAAAATTCTTGAGGTAATAAATATATCCCTTCCGGAGAAAATCACTTCATTAAGTTCGCATTTAATACCATTGGTTGAGGAAAGCGCTAAAAGCATATTTATGTTTTTGCAGGATGATAAACCAACTCATCTAAATAATGACCTCACGCTACAGGTCTGAAGACCTGTGGCCGAACTTTGCAGATGCTGCTGTGTTGTCGTCTTTCCTGGAATATGACTCGGTGGGAGCAGTGCACAGTCAACGGCGTTGGCTTCATCAGCAAGACAACAGCAGTCTGCTTTAAGGTAATACTGGAGTGCTGTACCTGTTGGACTATGTAACCAACGAACTTGAATTCAAGTACTGGAAGACTGCCAAGTTGAGCCAAGATCCAAGTGAACGCTTGTTTGGCATTGTGCGGCAGTCATCAGGTTGTAATGATCATCCGACTCCAAAGCAATTTCTGAAAACGGTTAATAGCCTGAGTTTTTTACAGCCTCGCCAGACCTCTGGATAGTGCTAGTGTTGAGCCCCATGTCCTTACGTCTATACTTGACACTGGAAGCACTGACCTGTCGAGTTCTGTAAGCTTAGAAGCCACGATTGACAGGTATAGATTCTCTAGAGAAAGCTACCAGACAGAAAGACGTCAGTGTTTCTAGTGTGCATAAGAGCTTAGTTGATAAGCGGAATGACTCGCGCCTGAGCAACTATATGGTAGTATATGTACACTCTAAAAACTGCCCAGGGTATCGCAGGCGTAAAAAGGCCGATTTACTCTTCAGAGTGTTCTTCTACTCTCGCAAAGCATCGGATGGAGTGAATGCCTTGTTCACTCTCTATGAAATGAGAGAGTGAAAGTGCTTTATACTCTACCTCGCTCTGAGAGAGTGGAATGCCTATATACTCTTCAGGCAGGAGAGAGTAAAACGCGATTACACTCCTGCTCATGATCTATATATCAAAGTGCTGGCACATCGCGAGTGATGACCACTTCTTAATAACCACACATACTTGCAGTAAATAGTATAATATTTGTTTGTTGTGACGTTGGAGACGACTAATAAAAAGAACAGCGTTTCCAGCGCCTCCGAGCGAATTTCAGCACAATTGAAGGCACTTGGAACTCTTAATATCTGCGTTTCTAGCTTGGGATTTGTGTAGTTAAATAAGCGAATATGACATCATTGAATCGGTCACGATCGAAACTAAATTCAAGTGGTTGTTTCATTATTCGTATATCAATAGCCATTCATATGTTTTTCGCTACGAACGTCACGCACGGAGCCTACTGTCATAAGCCTAATGTATAGTACGGCTACCTTGAAGTATTACGGCTGTAGTCGCGGAACGTGAACAAGAATGACCGACAATGTGTACAAGGGGGTGAAGAAAACCGAATGGTTCACTGTGCAGTTGAGAAGTGCGATGTTTCGTACACAGAAATGACTAACTGCTTTGCGGGTCAGTGCGAATGCCGTGCATATCTTCAGTAACGCTGATCTTTTTTTACTGCAAGACGTCTCCGATTGACGTTCCGATCTCACGAAGTACAAAACAAACAGATGAACTACAGTCCGTTTGGTTTTCGCACGTGCGGAGACACTCAAATCTGCCCTTATAAACAAGAAAATGAAAAGACAGATCACGCACATTACTTACAACATGAAGAAATAGGCATCTTTTAGCGTGGTGTAGTCGGTAACGTGTCTGCTTCGCAATCAGGTGAGCGTCTAGCGGTCGTGGGTTCGAGTCTCGCTCGGTGATGTATTTTTTTAGCGGTCTCTTTTTTTTGTCGTAGTGCTTGTTATTAGCCAACATTACGGTCTGCACCTGATGAAAATTGTTAAAAGCAATGCTAAAGCTCAGTTTTGGCCCGAGTTATGCTATGTTTTTTCGTGCGGTGTACTACTACTCCCTTGCGTGGAGTCATGCTACTCTGTTTCGGCCAGAGTTATGTTACTCTGTTGGGGTGGAGTACTTTGACCCTATATGGGGGCATTACTATACTCTGGCTCAAAAAAGGTGATTTACTCTGGAAAAGAGAGTTAAATATGGATGGATGGATACAACTTTATTAAACGTCCGGCAAGTTTTAACGCGACCCGGGCTTAGGTCTCCCACGGGGGAACGTCAAGGCATTGCCTCAACGCCGCCTCACGGGCTTGCTGGACTGCCCACGTTTGCATGCCGAGGTCTGAGCTGCGCAGAGCGGTGGCCCACCTCGACGACAGGGTCTCCGGAGTAACGGCCATCATTCGGATAATTACACTACACTCCCACAACATGTGTTTGAGTGTTGCTGGTCCTTCCTGGCACAATTTGCACGTGTCGTCTTGATGTTTGTCCGGGTATATACGTTTTAGGTGGAACGGGTTAGGAAAGGTGTTCGTCTGAAGCTGCCTCCACGCGACGGCCTGCCTCCTGTTTAGTTTGGGACTTGGCGGTGGGAATATCCTTCTGGAGTTAAGATATGCTTTTGTTATTTCATTATAGCTAGTAAGCCTATCCCGTTCTGTGCGAGGTGTGTTCGCTATTGTGTGAGAGGCGTGACCCTGTTCGGCGCGGCGGGTCATGTCTCGCGCTGTCAGGTGAGCCGTCTCGTTTAGATTCGGGAGCGCGTCACCTTCCGTGGTGACGTGAGCGGGAAACCATATGATGGTCGAGCTGGCGCTTTGGGGCCTGCCCGCTTTCGTCAGAATGGCCAGGGCTTCCTTGGAAATTCGACCTTTGGCGTCGTGTTTTATTGCTGTTTGGGAGTCACTTAGGACGACTTTGCATTCTTGATATGTCAGGGCCAGTGCGATGGCTACTTCCTCCGCTATTGCCGGGTGTTCCGCGCGTACGCTGCATGCGATTCTGGTTTTGGAGGCTGTGTCGATCACTACGGCAGTGTATTTATGGCCGTCGGCATATTCGGCAGCGTCGACAAAGCGCGCATTCCTCTTCCTGGTGAAAGAACGAAGCAAAGCCTCCGCTCTTGCCTTTCTTCTGCCTCGGTTGTAGTCGGGGTGTACGTTTCGAGGTATATTTGCCACCGTAATGGTGTCCCTGATTTCGTTGGGGATTTCAATTTTCTGGCCGTGCTGGTTGTGGTAAGTTATGCCAAGCTTGTTCATAATTTGTCTTCCCGTCGTGGTGGTCCTCAGGCGTTCAATCTGCGAAATGCGTTTTGCTTCGGCTATTTCTTCCAGGGTGTTATGGATACCCAGTTGAGTGAAAAGCTCGGTGCTCGTCGATTCCGGGAGGCCCAGGGCGATCTTGTATGTTTTCCTGATGAGTGTGTTGATTTTATTCTTTTCAGCGACGTACCAGTTGTGGTAGGCGGCTACGTAGGCAATGTGGCTGATAACGAAGGAATGGATCAGTCGAATCACGTTTTCTTCCTTCATACTCGCGTGCCTATTTGTTATGCGCTTTATGAGTCTCGTGGCACTGGTGACTTTGCCTTCGAGCTTCCTGATGGTTTCACCGTTAGCTCCGTTGGCCTCAATGATCATTCCGAGTATTTTGATCTTCTTAACTTTGGGGATTGAGTTTCCATCTTGGGTGTATAGGCTGATTTCCTCGTACTCCCGGGGTCTCGTGTAGCTCTTTGGCGGCATGCCTCTACGCGTGGGCCGGTAAATCAGTAGTTCAGATTTGCTCGGGGAGCATTTGAGTCCCGTTTCCTGGAGGTAATCTTCGACTTTGTGAATAGCCGTTTGCAACGCGCACTCAATTTGTCCGTCACTGCCGCTGTCCGCCAAGATGGTGATGTCATCTGCGTACAGCGCGTGGTGTATTCCTTCGATTTCCTGTAGTTTGCTGGGGAGCCCCAGCATGACGAGGTTGAACAGGAGGGGAGATATAACTGAGCCCTGGGGGGTGCCTGTGCTTCCCTGGGTCCTTTCTTCGGACTCGTGGTCGCCGACCAACAGGGTGACTTTGCGGTCGTTGAGAAAGTCCTTCACGTAGGTGTAGGCCCTTTCTCCCAGGTTCAGGTTAGAAATTTGTTTTAGGATCGAGTCGTGAGAGACGGTGTCGAATGCTTTTTGAAGGTCCAGCCCCAGGATAGCTCTGGTATTTCTTGTATTGTCATCAAGGATCTGGTTCTTGAGTTGTAACATCACGTCTTGCGTGGACAGGCGGAATCGAAAGCCTACCATGGTGTGGGGGTAGGCCTCTGTCTCTTCAAGATAGCTGTCAATACGGTTCAGGAAAGCGTGTTCCATTACCTTGCCCACGCACGACGTGAGAGAAATTGGGCGTAGATTCTCCAAACACGAGGGTTTTCCCGGCTTGGGTATGAGGATTGCCTTGGACCTCTTCCATTGTTGCGGGATGCGGCCTTCTTTCCAACACTTGTTGATATATTCTGTGAGTTTGGTGATGGATCTGTCGTCCAGGTTTCGGAGCGTTTTGTTGTTAACTCTGTCTGGTCCCGGGGCTGACTTGCCGTTGAGTCTGTGGAGTGCCGTTCTGATATCCGCCTCATTGAAGTCTTCGTCTAACCTGGGGTTCGGACTGCCGGTGTACCCGCCATGCTCGATGATCGGTAGTTGCGGAAGGTACTTGTGGAATAATTTCTGGACGATTTGCTTCTCGCTCGCCGACCCTTTCTCTCTGTGCAAAAGTCTTTGCATGTCATCTCTTTGCTTGGGTTTGCTTTGGGTTTCACCAAGCAGGTGCCTCAGCAGACGCCACGTACTTCCGTTGAGGAGTTGGCCATCTGCGGCGTTGCAGACTTCGTCCCACTGTTGCTTGCTCAGGGTTTTGCAGTGTTCTTCTATTTGTTTATTAAGTTCGGCAATCTTTTTCCTTAGCTGCCGATTGAGTCTCTGGCCTTTCCATCGGGCTTGTATGGATTTCTTGGCTTCCCAGAGGTGGGCGAGGCGACTATCTATCCTCTCCGTTGGTATTTCAGGTGTATCGGCTACTTAGAAAACGCCTTTATGAGCTGCTTCAGCATGAACAAGCTGCATGCTGGCAGCATTCTAGATGTGCTACCGCTGATCAGGAGCTAAACAAGAACGGTTGGCTGTGCAGTCCATGAAGATGAAGTGCAGTCTCAAGTTGTAAGGTATTTTGTAGTAACACGGCTGCACTTCCTGATTAAAGGCGTGACCCTGAGCTTAGCGCCATTCCATCCTCACCTGTCTTTCGAAAGTGCAAGGCAAGTCTAATCAAGCCTACAACCTTCCAATAAGACTCCCATTTCAACCTATGGAGAACAGGCATTATCTCTCAACATCGGTTTCCCCAAGACATTGCGATGGACTTTTCTCATCTCTGTGATGGAATGAGACAGAGACAGCACCGTTCTGGAGCCAGCTGTTCTATTATATGCCTCTTCTCCCTCCGCTTCACCACAGCTACCCGCGCTCCCAAGGTGTCCTTCTTTGACATACCACTCGGCCATGACTGCCAGCGCTGGGAGCTACCGACAGCGTCTCTGGTGGGCAGTGCGCAGTGCTGGCTGAATCGCGGTAGACGGTCCCGAGCGCGCTGCAACTTGGTTTGGGGATACACAAGAAGTGTGTCTGGCAGGCGATACTGGCTGCATAGCGGTTGTCGGTCTCGGCCACGAAGCGACGTAATGTGAGTTGTCATATGACACGCATCTGGCGTCCGGCTTTCGCTGTGTCGCAGAGGTAACGGCGGCCGCGCCATACCAGTAGTAGATTGCCCGAACAGCATCTAAGGGGGTGCCATGAGTGGCATGCGTTCGCGGTTGTTCTTTTTGCTTCCTGAGGAAGGTCCAGACAGAAGCACCCTCAGGATCTTCGTCAGCCAAAGAAATCATCCATGGCACACCGTGTGCCTGGGCTGAGGGGTGTAGCGCAGGATGCTTGAGGATAGATGATGGTACGACAACGCGTGATGAGGTTATCGACTGGTCTGCTTTCCTGCGCTTGAACCGTAGAACCTTCTCACCCGGCATCGGCATGTTCGACACATTGCGCTCCTTTCCATAGATCCTTTACATGTTCCCAAGATGTGGTGCGGGCCCCTTTCCTTTCAGCACTTCTGCCCTGACCATCTGGGGCTGCTTCTTGTTCTTGTGCTCCTATTTAGAGAGCAGCTCTTAGGCGTTCACTCCTGCGTTGAGCGGCGTCGCCGATGTAGACTGGCGTCGGCGGCGTGACCGATAAAGTGAACGAGGACGAAAGAGAGCGAACGCGGAGCCTCTCAGTATCACTAGTCACTGGAGTCTAACCTCATTTTTTTTCCTTTGTCACGCACGCTGGTCCTTCGGTCGGAGCGGGTGCGCATGCAGGGCTCACACGCTTCACGCTTCGATGCTTGTGGTACAACATTTTAAGCATTGCCCCCTTCAACCTACTCCCCTCTACTGGCAATACACTGTTCCAATCGTTACTTACATTTTTTGAAAGCCTCTTACAACGCACTTTCTGGATTGGCCCGAAGATTTTTTCTCGTATTTTCCTGGATTTCCTGTATGGTTTGGAAACGGCGTCCTTTCGACGTATTCGAGATAAAGAAAATAGAAAGAAATATCATGGCATTAACCTACGCTAATACCCACTTCGTCGGCAACTACTCGAATAGTCTCACGAATATTTTCTCGAATCACAGCTCGAACTATCGACGTGGTCATCATCTGTTGATCTCGAAGGTCGTCCAGGCTTGGTACCGTCACCGACCGACATTATTCCGTGTTCAAAACGCTTGACCCACTCGTAGCACTGCGTGCGACTCAAATAATCATCCCCGTATACTTGTCTAAGCAACTGAAATGTCTGGGAAAGCTTTCCCAAGTTTTAGCAGAATTTCACACACACACTTTGTCCTTCCAGCGCTTTCATTGCCACTTTGGCAGAAATCCGAAGAACAGCCTCGCTATGTGCTCACTTTAGGGGCTGTAGCTCGCGAACTAGCGGTCAGAGTAAAACGCGCATAATGAGAGTTTGTTGTTTAATCTTGCCGCTACGTGCACTTGGTAGGTGCAGCCCGCTCTCTCTGGTGGTTGGCGTGCTATTGGAAAAGTTCTGTTTCTTTTTGAACAGCTATTGTTCTTATTTATGCGCAAAAGCTCATACAGAGCATACAAAATCTCCTGAGTATGAAGGCCCTGGTAGGGCGTCATCTTGGACGAAAAGCAAAGCAATTTGTTCGAGAATAGACAAATGATGCCCAATACTTTACTTAGACACGTTCTGCGCGCGCATATCGCGAAAAGCCAGAATACATGTTCAAAGTTACGGGTAATAAAAATTCACAGTTGCGTAGGATGAAACAACTGCACTTATATTATTCGTAAGCATACCTGTACCGCATGCAGAACCGCCAAGCGTGGCTACACCGTCAACGTCCTTTCGGTGTAGAAGTCGCATAATATGAAGCTTTCCTCAAGACCTAGCAAGGCGCCGAATCTACTGCCGCAGTTCGTCCGCCGCTATTTCGCTGCGTGCGATCAGCGCCAACGCCCTATAAAACCCCCATGCTTCCTGCTCGACTCCTCCTGCCACTTGACGTTCCTTTTGACCCCTACTGAGTTGTCATCGACCACCTGTACCATTGACAACCTCTGCTTCAGGGAAGGCATGAATTGTTGTTTAAAGGTCCACGAAACCCGATACGCAGTCACGCGGACTGTTATAAAAGCCAGCTCTGCCCCGCAAATTACCGATTTTCTGATACTCAATGTCATTACTCATTATTGTGCCTTTCTTTAACTTGTGCCATGTCGCGGCCGCTATTTTCTGTCTCGAGTTAAGCGCGACTAGACATAAATCTGAGATCACCCACAAACGAACAGCCTGACATAGCGACTGAACCAGAACTGATCTGGTATGTGTGTACGTATATTGTAATCCTCAGGACTGGGACTATGCGTTGCCCTTTGCTAAACTTGCATGCCATTCCTGCCGACAAAATAAAGTCGATTATTCAACATTCTATCTTTTGTTTGATGGCGACCTATTGTCACCTTCTGGAAACACCTTTCTGGCTGCCTTCGATTTGCCGACTCAGTACGTCCGTGATGCTTTCTCCAGAGCTAGCAAAGCACGTGCAGGACTTGCGATGGCCTAGTAGCCTCGCAAGAGTGCCATAGTCTGCGCTATAACTCCATTCACTGCGACGTTTTCCTTACTCCAGACCACATCACATGAAGCGCCGGGAATGTTGCTTAGCGTCTTGGGTCATGTTATCTTGCTTATTCCCGGCTGTAGGGTATAAAGAGCCATCAAATAAGACAATTTTGTGGCTGGCCTGCTCTCCGTCATATTTTACTGGCGTGGACATAGTGTAAATATATTGCGAATAGACATTGCTTCTCTGTATGCATTAATAGAACAACAACCATAATCATTCTGCATGGAGAGCTAACAAATTCCGCCTTCTGAGTTTTGGTAATGCTTTGGTGGGTAGATTTGCTTTACAGCTAGCGTAAGCCGTACAGGAAATTCACAAATGCACGTGGCACCATTCAAGCTGGATTATGAAATGATCCCTGAAAGCA
>JALIZH010018012.1:0-42089 GCA_030522465.1 Rhipicephalus appendiculatus
AGCAGTCATGTCACTTTTTGCACGATCCGAAGCGACGCCGGTATTTCGCTCAAGGTCATGTTCCCATGACATATATCTGGCTTTCGCTTTCACATGCAAATTGGCGACACTACATTCACTCGCGTTTGTATTATATGCAAACGCAGCGCACGGTAATGTTACACAGCCCAGGAAAGAAGCAAGTGCAGTTCATCCATGTGTATTTATCTCGGCCTGTCTATAAAGCACGAAAAGAAGGTGTTAGACTGCAGCAAGCTCTAAATGAAATTACGATGATCGAACGAATGGCTGCATACGCGTACAATCACCTTGAGTGCATTCTTAGAAAACTGCGACGCCAGAATTTATGTATGCAAACACTGAAATGCATATGATTGCGTAAGCATTCCTAGCTGACTGAACGAGGAAATCTCCCTATCCGTCTATCCCTGGTGCCCTAACAAGGCGCGCTCCATAAAGAAATTACACAAATGTTGGCGGCCGTATCTTACGAGCTCAATAGCACCTCACGGTCAGAAGCCGAGTGTCTTACTCGCTGAGGTAAACAACCGCTGTTTTCTCCTCTCTAGCGGGTATAAAACCTATGCTCTCACTAAGCGAATATCCTGAACGATGTGTACTGGCACGCGCGGTATTTACGTGGCAAGTACGCCGACTCGTGTGACGCCGAGGATCGCTCAGTCTGCGGGGCGGTGTGATAGAAAACGGAAGACTGCTCACATTGATTTGATGCTGCTTACGCGACAGGCGCTCTCGACTGAAAAAAGTGGCGAACGGAAGGATGCACAGAAACCGAACTACCGACTACGGTGGAAACGGGAACAATCAGAGGCAGAAACCAGCTCGCGAAATCATTCCATCACTTACTTATCTCCACGTATAAGGTGCGTCGTGTTAAGAAGCAGAAGTAAGAGAGCAGCAGCTGCATAGTAGGTGGCGTAGATGAGGACTGGCCAAATGCCTAATGCCTATGCAACTGTAGTTTCTCACAGTGCAAATTTTCATGAACACTCTCTGCGGGTTTTCACCGTCTCCGTCGTGTTATGCATAGAGTGCGAGTACGAATGAATAACATCGCGCCGTGCGCTGTACGCTCTACGTGCTAGCAAAAATGCGCTGACACTGCCGTCAAACGCGGCTGAAGCAGAGCTGAAACGAGCCAGCCGTCTCCGTCTCACGAAGGTCGCATACGATAGCGTCAACCCGCGTGCGAAGGCCTCCGTCGATTGCTGCTGAAGCAGAGAGGCAACTTGGCGGCCGTCTTTTGTCGGGCGAAGGAGCATGAAGCCAGGGGGCTGCGTCGCGCGGGCAGCAACTGGGAACTTGCATCACATGTGCGCAGTCACGCGGGCGCTCTCTTGGTAGACAACAGTGGAAGGCTCGTATACCCCAGTACGTGGTGTGCTCTGAGCGGTTGCTTCGCGTTGAGACGACAGTCAGCGGGAACACCGCCTCGCTGCCCTTCAGCGCCAGTATTTCCGGACACCAACGTGTTCTAGAGTTACGATAACGAGCCAACGAACCGTCTAAGAAGTCCATAGGCTTGCGCCCGGGGAGGGGGGGGGGAGGGGGCCGGCCGCCCCCCTGTTACATAAGAGCGGGGGGGAGGGGGGGGCTCAAGGACAGCCCCATACATTGACGTGATAGGGGGGGGGGCTCTGCGACTCGGGGGGCGAGGGGGAGAAATCAGCCCCATACATTGACATAATAGGGAGGGGTGGCGCTGCGACGAAGCCTTCGCCCCCCCCCCCCCCCCCCCCTGAAGGGGAACCCTGCGCACACTTATGATGAAGTCCACCCTAACGCTGGTCCTTCAGAATGTTATAGGCTGGACTTTCACCACAACAGAGAACGAAAATAAAGGCATAAAAGTTGAACTTGTGTGATCGAATGCCTCAACAAACAGGAAAGCGTGCGCCGAGGCTACACGCGTGGCACACCGCTTGCATATGATTTTGCACAATCACGGGTGTAGGCCGAAATTTGCAGCATCCTCTTTGATTTCGCTTTTAGGCACTGTGGGGGTACTGTCTGGGTGTAAAATTGGTGATCTGACGTTGCCACCTATATTTATATTTTTGAAGTGTTTATCGTGCCGAGTTTGTGCTAGCTGCATACGTGAGCCAGCACGTTCTTTTTTATAATGCCAGTGACACTATAAGTTGCAAGCACATTTCGCTCAAGCGCATCATTAGAAAAACTCACAGTTTCACCGCAAGGGTGAAGCAATGAATGTGATAGGAGCAAATGGGAATTTTAAAAGTAAGGCTGCGTGCTAACTTCTTAAGAATCCTACCTATCGCGCCCTCATTTGATGATGAATATCTCTAATTACGTGCAACTTTTGTGATTTCCAAACAATGGGTATGCAATAAACTGTACCACACTACAACTTTCTAAAATAAACTTCCTTGATGTTAGTAATTTAAAAAGTTAATTAACGGGTTTTCTTAATTAGTCGCGTCATTTTCACTTTAGCTGCGGGAGAGTAGTTTCGCCTTGGCGTAGAGTTAACGACCGAAAGCGACTACAGGAGCCTGCCTGTCCTAAAAATTTTATCAAAAGTAGCCAGCCAGCTGGTCCAAGAACCAGCTAAACTCCGTCTTTCCGCTTTCTTCCTTTTCCTTTCCTTTGTCAAGAACCTGTACTGTTAAAAAAAACACCCTGTACGTTCCCGCATCATAAACATGAGTTTGTAATGATGGTCACAGACCGGAAACGATTACCCTATAGCATGAATGATATAGCTACCAACTCATGTGCTTAGCTTTGCACGTATACTGTACGGCGGACATCCAAAGGTGCGAGTGCCTGAACAGCCGATATATATAATGTATAGCGAATTGCCGACATCTCCCCGGGATTCATCGTAAATGGCCAAGGACGTCTCAACGACGTCACACGCTACATACGTTAATCTGTGCACACCGACCCCGCACAGATTTTTTCAAGCTGTACCTCTAATCAGCATGGGTTTCGCACTGCTCATCAAATTCAATGGTGCCTGGCCGCCTTTTCGCGTAACCAAACAGACATTGAGGAACGTCGTGTTGTAAATACTGTGGTTTGATTTAAGTAAATATTTTCTATTTCTATTTACTGATTCCCGAATCAGAGTACACAGGCATTCGTTTGCACCGTGCATCTCCTATTGCAGCTCTTTTGACCGGTCCTCTACATCTTGAAAAGTACGACTGCGTCCCACAAACACTGAGTACACGAAGGGTTCCTCAAGATATTCGTAAGCTGCTGCGAGAAAATAAACACCCTAAGCGCACGCACCGTCGCGGAAACGCAAAGAGTCGCAAAGTAAACGAGGTGGATGTCCACGAGTATAATCCCAGCAATGAGTGCAACGAAGCCGCGGTCCCTGCGGTTGAATGTTATCGGCCTCCACCATTCGCGCCTCGCTGCCGCTCGCGCAAATAAACAACCCACGAACGGGGCGCCTCTCTCGGCGACCTCCATTCTGTTGGTTGGAATGAAGAGGTACTATCGCACGCGCCGCCAAAGGGAAGAAACCAAAACATGTTATTTTATTCAGCTGAAAGACGTCTGTACAACGAGAAACAATTACGTAGCTGTGCTCCCGAAATTAAGGAATCTCCCACTGAACGAAGAAAGACGTAAACCAAATAACAAAAGAAAGAAAAGAAAGGAAAATGTGTGGTACGCAGCACAAACCCTGGTGCCTCGTCGTGAATGAGCGGCTTTTGTTGCCGACCACAAATGCGCTGAAGCAACGCTAACACGCTCAGGACATGCGTACGCTCCGGACAGCTAGAAATATGCGGTTCTTACAAAGGACTAATTTCAGCAAACATGTCAGCAAGAACATGTTTACGTTTTGAAATTTTCTAACTTCTTGAAGTTCAAGAGGACGATCTTGAAGAAAAATTTGTGTTGGCGGGCTAGCATTGCCTTCTAATATTTTAATGTTACCTGTCACTGTTCTGAAAAATTCGTGAATACGGGGTGCCTCTAGAGACGACGTTTCGACAAGCGGACATGTCGTCTTCAACCTTGAAGAACCTAAGTCCGCGTGTCGAAACGTCGGCTCCGGCGACACCCCATATTCACGAATTTTTCATCGCTTCGTGCTTCCATCTTGCCCTCAACTTCTGTCTTTTTTTAACTGTCCCTCTGCTGGCGCACTAAGCCAACCATATAATTTTAATATGGATTTTTACCACCTGTTTCGACATCGTGTAACTTTCCAGCCCTTAGACAATAGAACGCCCTACAGGCAACAGTACAGCGCTTCCGCTTTGTCTGCTGTTATTCTGCCGTTGCACAAGAGAATAGCCGAAGCGGGAGCTTTACGCCCACGCACTTCTGTGCCTGAATGCCTGCGATCTACGTAGAGCGTCGGTGACTGCCCACGAGTGCTGTGTAGCTGGAGGTCGCGGGTTTGTTTCCTAT
This sequence comes from Rhipicephalus appendiculatus, assembly GCA_030522465.1. Taxonomy (NCBI): domain Eukaryota; kingdom Metazoa; phylum Arthropoda; class Arachnida; order Ixodida; family Ixodidae; genus Rhipicephalus; species Rhipicephalus appendiculatus. The sequence goes on from JALIZH010018012.1 coordinate 4,423, forward strand.
CCGTGGTGGCCACACACTTATTTCAAAAACGTTCGTGCTTCGTGCTTTCATCAATAAACTAAAAGTTAAACTCAATACTGCGCACTCCACAACGCCGTCCTTCACAGCGCGCTTTTCAAGTCAGAAGTGTACTATTATAAGTGATGTTTCTCTATGATTGAATTGGCTATATGACAGCTAACCTTTAAGGGGTACTGACACAAAAACTTGAACCTCTCGTTTTCTTTCTGCAATGTGTTGCATAGGGCCTGCTGGTCATTGTCGACACGCTCTGCTGGTAAAGGCAATGCCCTGGTTTGCGCCGTCAGCGCAGCACTTCGCAAGAGACAGCCGCACGCAGCGGAGTCGCGTTCCAAAAAGCCCCACTTTATTCTCTCCCGCTCCTTACATCATGATGAGGGCGCGACTAGTCAGTTGTCATTTATACGCGCCCTCTACAGTCATAACACGGCACATCATTTGCTGCAGCGCGCAACAGATAATAAATTGGGGGCTCCTCATTACCGACCCGTATCAGTTTCGGTTGGAGAGACCTCCGATAAGGGCAAGCTGCCGGGTGCAACTATCACCACCGGACGCGTACAACGGTCGACCGCGTCAGCACACAGAACTGTGACGCACTTCCGCACGGTCCGCATCAAGAAGTCCTTTCGAACAGGAAACGGGACAGCAGTGTCGCCAAACATAAAACCTTCAGCGAGTGCGCCGCAGCCACGGACTCTCGAGCAGCCGCCGAGAAGTAGTCTGCTCGCCCAAACGCGGCAAAATGGTAATGCCGACTATGACGTCATCATAACTTGTTGAATCGGCTGCAGCGTGGTGATGTGAGGAAACTAGGGGGGGGTCACCGTCGAGTCACTTTCGAGGGTGCCAATGCCGCGAGGCGCGCACGCAAGCTCGATCGCGCACGCAAGCTTCAATATTCATATAAAATAGCTACGAAGCCATATTCGATGTTGCTATTTTGCAGATGATAAGTACATGTTCACGGGAAATGATCCCACAGGCTATCTTGCCCGCGAAATTTTGTTGTCAGTACCCCTTTCAAGTTTTTAACGCGACAGCGTTAAAGAGCTCGTTTCGCAGAAATTCCGGCGTCGGCGTTGGCGTCGGTGTCGGTGTCGGCGTCGTTGGTTGTGAGCGAAAAATCATCATCTTGTCCGTGACCGAAAAATCGAGAAAGATGCAAATAAAATAAATAATAAAAATTTTCGGGTCCGAGTGAGGATCGAACCCGGGTCGTCTGCGTGGCAAGCAGGTGTTCTACCACACAGCCATGCCTCTGCTTGGATACACTGTGAAAATAACTTTCTATGCTTCGAAATGCAGTGAAAATAACTTCCATGCTTCGCAAACGCAAGCGTCCTTTATATCGGCGTCGCAATATAACATGTAATATCCCAGGAATATTGCTTGGTACAAGCGTAAATTGCCATCGGGCGTCAGAATATGTGACTATCATAACGATTCCATAGTTTAAAGCCAGCATCCCATTACAAACGGCACACACCTTACTGCGCGTATTCCCTTAACGCCACGTAGTGGGTGCATAGCAAGTTCGAAAACATTTCCCACATTTGCCGCGCATAATTTCTCCTGGTTTAAACCATACTACCCATTACAAAGTATGCACTAAGTGATTGAAGTACGCAGTAGGGACGGGATATCGCTATCGCGTTCAACTCTTAAAGGCGAAGCTTAGGGGTCCCCCCAATTTTTTACACTTGAATGCTTCGCGATCTGCACATTTCGGCTTCCTTCTTTAAACCAGGCTAGCTGTCTTTGGGGTTGCGTTGTGTTTCTTTCTCGTTTTGCTCCCCTCTTCGGCAGCAGTCCATACTTCTATCAGGAAATCAGATGGCGGAATACTGATAGAATTAAAACAATCTTGTAAGTGGCCTCGCCCTGCAATGAGTATTATAAGCCTGACGACGTTCATTGCTAATACAACCACTGCCGTTGTACAACGCATACAGGGCCATAAGTGTGAGTCACCCAACCAGCGGCGACCCGTTCATATGAGAACGGAGGTTCTCCTCTAGCAGGTCTGGTCAAATTCTCACTCCTGACTACGGAGCAGATTACCTTCGCATTTACGCTGCTAAGCCGTCTCCTAGATCCATGGCCTGGGTGTGGCCTCGAGGCTATACTTAACGGCGTATTTCCGGAAACGGCAGGGCACCTTGGAGCTTCATCATGAGACCTTCATGCTGTAAGCGCACGTTATCGGTTGCTCATTTGGTTCTTCTTCCTACAAAGGACACATGTCATTTAATTGCTTTTATGCGTACAAAATACTAAATCATGTTAGATTACGAAATCTTCGAGGGGAAGAAAAAAGAAACAGAAAATAAAGCGATATAATTTTCTGCGTGGAATATTATAAGCATTTTCGTGAGTTATGTTTTTCAACATGCTTTAGTTGTATTGCTGCGATTAGTTATATGTACTTTGACGTTCCAAGCGTTCCGCACCTTAAAAATATTTAAGATCAGTTTAGAGCAGTGGAGAAATAAAAACGATGCTAGGTATCATTACATAGATAGCTGTGCATTGCGTCTGCGCTTGACAAAATCTAGTTACACATGAAAGAACCATAGGAAAAGCTGTCCACCCTTAATTTTGACACATAGCGGACATTTTTGCAGAATTAGTATGCCTTTGACGTTAAGCCATAATCTATGTGTCAATTAAAATGTGTATTAATTTTGCAGAACAATACCTAAAAAATTGTGGATGCGCGCCTTACAGTATGGTATTGATGTCTATTTGTTCAGTTTCTTGTATTATCAAACAAATTGTAAGGTATATACATTATCGTAGTGAATGCGAAATACTCGACAATGCAGGTAATAAAGTTGTCTTATTCTATTCCTTTTAGGGGCGACGCTCCTTAGGGCCTAGCCTTGTCTTTCGTTGATACAGTCTAAACATATGTGAGACACAAAAAAATTACACCATCTCCCGCTAAAGGGAACCATGTGTAGATGTGAAGCAGCGGGCGCTAACGCTTACACTGGCGGCGGCGTTGACGCTGGCGCTCATCGCAGCGTTGCGCAGGAGAGAAAACTGGGGAGGCGCAAAGCAGGCAGTGATGGAGCGGTGTTTCCTACTGGAACATGCCAATCGCTGCTAATGGGCAATGAGAGACAGAAGACTCCGACTGGACACAGAGACCCGCAGTCCGCTTTTAGCTAACGCGCACGCTGCGAATTTTTTTATTGTTCAACAACGCACAGGAGAAATCTCCCACCGGCACCACCTTGCAGGCCAAGATCCAGTGCCATATACAGGTTGTCCCACATAACTTGAGCCAAGACTTTTAAAATGAAAGGCACTTCAGAGGCGAATTGAACCGAGCGCATACTACTCGTACTAGCCTATAGATACTCAGGCATTTTTTTATTTCCCCAAAAACTAATTAATTTATTATTTTTAATTACCTAACTTTTTAATAATTGGCTAGAAACCCAAAATATGAACACTGAGCTGTAGAGCACTTTCAGAAACCACCGACTAAATTGCTTCCTGTATGATACGTCTCGCGCTGTTAATTTTTCCGCGTTGTAAAGGAAGCCCGCGAAATTTGAAAAGAAGCCACGTGACGAACCGCGAGCGCACTACTATAGTGCTGCTCTCAAGCGTGCAACAGGTGAACGAGCTCGCCTGCGGCTGCCACGGGGAAGCTACAGGGTGCTTTGAAGGTGGCCGACATCCGGGCATTCGGCTTTCCTCGAATGACGGTGCAAATACAGGCTCTTGGCTGAGCGCTGCCGAGATAAGCGTTGAAGACGGATAAATAAAACAAGAAAATAGCTTTATTTTCTCTTTTGAACTTGAGATGCGTAAAAGGAGGCGACGACGCGAAGCTAGACGCGGTTGGCGGTGAGTAGGCAAGCGGCATGTGTGTCACTTCTTTCCTCCGTCCTGTGTGTTAGCGCTGTAGTATTTTTTATTTTTGGCATGATCAGACTTTTTTTTTTTTCAGTGATCGGTGCTCGTAAAATTACGCCGCGATTACAAAACATGTTCAAACAGGTCGCCATCTGCTGCAATACAACTCTGGACTCTTTATCAGATTTTCCGTGACGTTCTTGACCATGGTTTCGGGAATGGAGTTGCAAACTTGCCTTATTTTTTTTTTTTAGATTGCCTGATGTTGTGGTTGGTGCCTGGTGCACCTGACTCTTGACGTACCCCCCCAAAGAAAAAAAATCTAGGGGGTTTAAATCTGGAGACCTTGCTGGCCAAGCAATGGGCCCGTGCTGCCCTATCCACTGCTGCGGAAAAACTTCATCCAGCAAATTGCACGCTTTGCTGCTGCCGTGCGCAGGAGCTCCGTCATGCTGATACCAGACATCCTTAAGCCTAGCCAGTGGAATTTCGCACAGGAAATCTTGAAGTGATCCATTCAAGATATCGTTAACACATCGTTCGAGCGTGCTGTCGAAGAAGACAGGTCCGATTATAGTACCTCCGTAAATGCCGCGCCACACATTGAAAGACCACTGATATTGGTGACGCGCCTGCCAAACCCAGTGAGGGTTCTTGTCACTACAATAGTGAGCGTTGCGGATGTTCACTTGAGCATTGCGCGAGAAGTTAGCTTCGTCGGTCCAAAGTACCTTACTAACGAAGCCTGGGTCCTCTTCTGTCTTGATCAGGATCCAGTTCGCAAAGTCTGCGCGACTCTGGAAGCCGCGAGGCTCCAAAGCTTGGTGCAGCTGCACGTGGTAAGGATGAAGTTGTCTCTTCTTTAGTATTCTCCACACCGAAGACTTCGAGACACCAGCTTGAGCACCCACACTACGTACACTTGCTTGGGGGTCTGCAGAAAACTTGGACATGATATCGCTCTCCACTTCCTCTCCCAAAACTGAAGATTTGTGCCGTTAAGTGGTAAATGTCCCATTCTCTTTCAGCGTTTCATATGTACGCACAATGGTCATTGAGCTTGGCCGCGTACCTGGATGCCAGCGTTGAAACAGCTTAACTGCCTGCCTTCTGTTTCCGCGTGATGCGCCTAGGGCCAGCACCATATCTGCTCGTTGCTCATTCGAGTACGGCATGTCAGCTGCTTACATAGGTTAAAACAATGTAACTTTGCTGTCCAGAACTCGAAGAGTTACGGATGTCTGAGGAGCACTGAGCAAAGACAACTCGTCAACTTTGTGGGGTCTCTTTTTGTTCAAACTGCGAAATTGCGGCCGCCGTCGAGGCCTTTCATCGTTCTGTCGCGCGTCGCCCCATCTTCATGAATCAGAAACAAACCACTGTTCTTTTTTTTGTTTTGTTTTTCTTTTTTTTGCTCGCAGTCATGAGCGCTTTATCAGCGCGGTAGCGCTCGGCCAGCAGCGTGCACTTGCACCGTCATTCAACGAAAGACGGACGCCCAAACATCGGCCACCTTCAAAGCACCCTGTCGCTTCCCCGTGGCAGCCGCAGGCGAGCTCGTTCACCTGTTGCACGCTTGAGAGCAGCCCTATAGCAGTGCGCTCGCGGTCCGTCACGTGGCTTCTTTTCAAATTTCGCGGGCTTCCTTTACAACGCGGAAAAAATAACAGCGCGAGACCTATCGTACAGGAAGAAATTTAGTCGGTGGTTTCTGAAAGTTCTCTACATCTCAGTGTTCATATTTTAGGTTTCTAGTCAATAATTAAAAAGTTAGGTAATTAAAAAAATTAAATTAATTAGTTCTGGGGGAAATAAAAAATTGCCTGAATATCTATAGGCTAGAACGAGTAGTATGCGCTCGGTTCAATTCGCCTCGGAAGTGCCTTTCATTTTAAAAGTCTTGGCTCAAGTTATGTGGGACAACCTGTATACGGGGTGGCCAGTGAACGGTTGTGCAGCGCGAGCAGTCGGTTGCAAGAAATAAAGGGGGGAAAAAAAAGCGCGAGCAGTCGGTTTTTTTTCAACCAAGAAAACTCGCTAGCAGACGCTGCCTGCGTCGGCGTCGCGAGGCGAGAGAGGGGGGGGAGCGTAGGAGAGGAGAGAGAGGGTGGACGCGCATGCGCAGTGGGGAGTGTGGACGCCGCGGGCAGGGATGCCTAGAGGAGAGAGGGGGGAGCGTAGGAGGGGGAGAGAGGAGGGGAGGCGCATGCGCAGTGAGGGTGTGGTTGCCGGGGAGAGGAGGTTTTTTATTTATTTGTTTATTTTTTTTAAAGGGCTCGCGCATGCGCAGTAAGGGAGGCCACGCGGCACACCACCACCACCACCACCGGATTAAGCTTCGCCATAAGATGCTTCACATCTAAAAAGGTTTTCCAATAGACTTCAACGCAGACATAGGTTAATTATAAGGTGAGAGATCGCTCTTCCTGGCGAAAATAACCTATCCAGAAGAGTATTGATGAGTTGATATCTACTAAAATGTGCCTAGAAGTTGAGTCGCTTCTCAAGAAAATCTGTAACACAAAGCCACAAGTCGAGCACTGTATGTCCCAACAAATTACCCATATTAAAATGGTATCTTCCTACCAATAAGACGGCGAGTTCTTGGATCCACTTCTGAGGCATATCCTCCATTCCAGCAATTTTCTAAATCCTCCTTGAATTGCCTAAGACGACAGGAAGGCGAAATGAATTTACATTTCTATATACACTTTATGTCACTCAATTTACATTATATGGGGCAACGCTCGAGTAAAGTACGGTTACTCACCTATACGGTACCCAGAGCTTCACCCACTTGTCATCATTCACTTCGTGGAGATGCGCGGATTTGTTTTTTTTTTTTGTTTGTTTCTTTTTTTGTAATAAGCGAAACATTCGTAGTATTTCTCTCGCGTTTCAGTGGCATATCGCACATGAGATGAAGTCATGTCGAGATATATTTGCAACAGTGTTGAAGACTACCTTGGCAAGAAAGCTGTAAGCCATAAGCTTGACAAGGCCAGGTGTGACACAATCGGACAACCACAGCAGCGCACAGATCCGCAGTACAGACCAGTGGCGTAAATCATGGGGGGGGTCAGGGGGGGTCCTGACCCCCCTGTGTTCAGGCTGGGGGGGGGACACACCATGTAAGGGTCCCCCCTCGAGATTCATCTTCCAAATGTCATCTTTGAATCTCTTGAGAGTCAAGGACAACGCACTCTCCGCAAAACCAACTCTGAAGTCTGAAGCCCTTTATTTGAACAGAAACTCGGTACTTTTAACCGGCGCACACGATGGAGAATGCCTTCATGCGTTAACACAAAAAGTGGTCCAATTTTTATTGCATAATTTAACCCGAATGACGCAGCTGCAAAATGCTAGTGCCTGCCTACGAGTGCTATTAGAAACTAACTTCGCCATGCGATGTCGCTTACTATTGGATACTCAGTGCTATTTTTTCTGACCAGGCGCCGATGCTGTCGCTTGTTTAATTACTATTATTATTATTATTATTATTATTATTATATGTGAATGCATAATTTTAATTTTGTATGATTAAAAATAAAGCATATATATAAAAACAAAATGGCCGCCATTGCAAAACGTGTGTCCCCCCCCTCATGGTCTTTATGGATTTACGCCACTGGTACAGACAATAAAGTTTTCGTAAAAATAACGTAGTTAAGATAACACGCGACATGTATACGTACATAAGCGCATTGAAATAAACATAAAAAACATGGTTGATCCCTCCGTCATAGGAATCGGTATAACACGAAAGTGAAACGTGTCCTTACAGAAGTAGTCGAATGTTTACTGCACATTGATATAAGAGAGCTTGAACAATGTGTACTGGTGTGTTCACAGTTATAGCACACTTTAACGTGGATGCATCAACGTTGACGCTTGATGGTACATCTGTATCCCGACGACTAACGCCTATGATGAATGATTAAAGAAACCCTTGTGGTCATAGATGCTTGTGGTAGGTGTACGGTGAGAGCGGAGTCATTGAAAGCGGTGTGACAGCCAGAAGAGTGTCAATGATTGGGCGCCGAACTTGGGCTAAAGTCGCCTACTCGCGGCATGTTAGGGTTATTGAACAACGCTGCCCGACCAGAGGGAAACGCAACGCGCGTCGTGTCTTCCCCGTTGGCCGGCTGCGATTTTTCGCGGGGCGAGCTAGGAACATGGCTAGGGACGCGGAGTTACGGCCACGCGACGCACTCGGGCGTCGCACAGCTATTTTTGGTATCGACGGATGCTACGAGTGTGGATGCTAGGGGTAAGGTCACCACCTGGCAGTGTGTTAACGCGTCGGCAAAATTGCATGTTTACTATTCGAAACACGCCGAATGGGACGGCCGCGGAGAAACAACGCGTTGAAGAAACTATTCGTGCATTTCACGGTCATAATGCCTTACTTCTCTTAGCAAGAGCACTGGGAGAGGACAGTGGTAGATATAAAAGGCTTGTTTTTAAAGCCTGCGAAGTATGTGACCGTGGCGCAGTGGATAGCGTGCCCGGCATCTCTTGTTGCGGACCTAGAGGTCGTAGGTTCGACTCCCGTTGGCGGAACATTTTTTCTTTGTCTTCTGATCACGTGTATTTTTTCGACGTCATTTCCGTGACGGAAATACGTCAGTGAAATCTTGGTGAACCCCGGCATAAAACACTTTCGTGTTAAAAAAACATAACGAGCACGAAAATGTATACAGGTACGCTCCAGATATGACGAATAACAAAAGGTGTAATCGAAAGCAACAGTACCATTGGTACGTGAAGCCTACAAGAAATGAATATACATGTGATGGTATCACATGAATGGAAGAAATAAATAAGTTAACAGATTTCAAACAGGCGAAGTAGCGGAAATTTATGAGCGGCTGTCTTTCTTTTTTGCAAATAGAGGTTCCATACATCGGCGGTGGCGTCGGCGCACAAGTGCGGCACTCTTGTTGGGATCTCATGAGCGTTTTGGCAGCAAAAGGACTATTCATTAAACACAAAGCGAGATTTACAAGCTATTTGAAAAAAAAAATAATGTTGAAATGGATGCTAGAACAATTCATATTACTTTAACTTTCATTCCAGCTGACTATAAAAGAATGGAATGCCTTCACTGGCTCACTTAGTGAAACTTATTGGTTGCTAGCGCAAGCATAACTCCCAGTAATTACACTTCTACCTCACAATTTCGAACCAACGCAACTCACTCTTGCTGATGTTGCTTAACCTTATCAAGGAAGCTAGGCACATCACCAATAACGCTTGATCAGTCTTACAGGGTGAAATAACTTCTCGCGTAATGCGTCTGCACGACGCCAATATCACATGCGGAGGCACGCTTTTTTGTAGATAATGCGAGAACCCAGGCAAATTTGTAAGTGAGCTCATCGGCGCGCGCAGGATTCCCCGTTAAGGGGCGCGAAAGGGCAGAGTGTCATCGCAGCGTCTCCCCTTCCCCCCCCTCCCCCCCCACACCCGATAGGTTGAATCCAAAAGCCAACATGCTTCACAGTCGACGAAAAAAAAAAAGAAAATTAGGCGGCGACGCGCTGAAACAGTGGCCTGCCTTTGGCCCGTGGCATTGCTATATTAAAGATGGGAAATAAACAGTTCAATTGGAATTCAACATAAGGGGCTTTCAGCCGCCATTACCGTCACAAACTTGCGTAGCCCTAACCCTGCTCTTTAAGCAAGGACGTCACAGGTCCGGATAAGTAACGCTATGAGGCAAACATGGCGTCCCCCCCCCCCCCCCTATATGGTTATGGGGGGTGACCCCCCACCCCCTTCCCACCTCGCGCTCACGCCTATGGACGAGCTTGCCGCGTTTGCAACTGGAAACGAGTGTCGTCGAACGAGAGCCTGCAGAATGAAATGTAAATTTCAGAGGAAGCCAAATGTTTGTAGAACGCTTGCGAGTTACTGCAAAACTTTTCATATTAAATGAATACAGAAGACCGAGACCAAGGGGCTTAAAAAAATTCTGGAGTGGGGCTTTCACAAGGTCGTCGCAGCAGATGTAAAGCCAGCATTTGCCTGGAGTTTACTTCAAAACATGACTTTCTCATGTGATACCCGACGCGATATCAAGTAGACTTGTTCTGCTTACGTGAGTGGTAGTCGGAACATGTCTGAACATAAAATAAGAGATCGCTGTTCCCGATAAACGTAATACATCTGGATGAGTATAGGCAACTTGATCTCCACTGAAATTTGCCAAGACTTGGAGGACTTCTTAAGGAAACACAGAGCACACGTTCAGTAGTACATTACCGCGAATACATTCGTACAGCGCGTCGGGCGAACTCTGCTGTTTTTCGGCGTTTGCTAACGTTGTATCGTGCCGCGAGCAAGATGGCGGCAACCTGACTTCACTTCCCAAGCATAATTTCCACTCCAGACCGAGACCCACACTTTTTCCGCCCCTGCCGTCCTTGTAGAGACAAGAGACTTGCATTTCTTTTCGGAAAGCTGTTTGATCGCTGGCATGACTTCACACGAAACGCCAGCCGCGCTGTAGTCACAATCGACTGCGTTATTGTCGGCGTGTCATATGCACGTCCTGTGAAAACATTTGCATAACTTGTAAATAAAAAAAAATTAATGCAGCTTCGCCCTAGTGGTGCCAAGCCTGAAGGAAGTGCGGAGCTGGGCAGCCTTGTTTTGTTTCTTTTGTTTTGTCACCTAGGAAAAACTGGCTCATACCCACAAGGGGGGATTGGGGAAGCGTTCCTTGTTTCTCCTCGGATTTCTTGTTATTTCCGCCTCTGTTTCATTCTTGTTCTGTTTTCTACTATTTTTTGTGTTTTTTTCTCCTTATGTCTCTTTATATCTATTTTTCTTCCTATTTCTACTTTCTTGATCTCGCTTTCTATTTCTCGCTTCCTTCCTTTTTTTAATTTTTATACGCGGTTTGTGTTGCCGTGTTTCCCTAGCCATAGTAGTAATTCCCGCACTTAGTAAAATAATCATGAAGGCACTCGAAGAACAAGAGGAATAATACTTCTCTTTGGCGCGAGCTCGCGCTCAATTGCTACAGCTGGCTGTGCTATGTGTGGTTTTGCTTCCGTGATGCCAAGCCACGAAAACAGTATAGATAGCTTGCCCGTGACGTCTGGGTCGCAGCTCGTTAACGTACTGGTTCACCAACATGGCGGCCTTGATGACGTAGAGGCAGCACAATCACCTCGCGCTTTGGCCTGCTTCAATGTGATGACGATGTGGCCAGCATTTTATTTCCATTTGTCTAAATAAATTAATAACTTGCAAGTGATATTGCGGTAACATTATTGCGTGACGTCACAAACCTTGCACGTGCCACGCGGTTCACCAACATGGCGGTTTCTGTGACGTGAGTGCAAAGACATCTATACGACAGCCTGGCCCCATAAAGGGATCCGCACCTTCAAAGTGTCATTTTGATTTAGCCAGCAGCCACTGTCGCTAATTTATCGAATATAGTGTTTGCTTTTAATCCGTTGTGGCAAATAGTCGTAACGCAACATTATTTTTTTATGTACGAGCGTGCCTATTCGACTTATTTGACTGCTGTGGACGCAAATTTCCCAACCTCCATCCTCCTGTTGCCTTTAAATGACTGTCACGTTGTTCACATAAGTGAGGAACTCTTCTATAAACAATTTAGGTTCTATAACTGTATTCCACGGTAATGTTGTGGAAAGTTTTCATCTCTGTTCGCACGTTGTGCCCGAAATCAAGCGCAAGCAAGTGTGAGTTAGTACTTCGACTGTAGCTTAGTCTGAGGTAAAAATGATAGTTTGAGGGTTAAAAGCAATACAGCTCAAAACTAACCTAAAGTGTTTAAAGAACCATGTCGCCAGATGCAGCTAAATAAACTGTCCCTTAGTTCAGGGAACCTCGTAAACGAAATAGAGTCCTGACACTGCCGAGAAACATGCGCTTGCCAGAACAGAATTAATATGTCTATGTGTACCATTTATTTAAGAGAACATAACCGTGATGAGCAAGTGCTCCTTGAAAAAAAGTGCGTGACGCAATCAATACAAACCGAAGCAGACGAAGAATATGACCCGCGACCGCAGCACGTGTGCGCGGGACCACTTTTGTCCAATCGACACGCTATTCTCAAGAGAACAGCCACAACACGGCAGTACAAGGGAGACGTGACCAACACGTGGCCAAAGAAAAAAGTGACCAGGGCATGGGAGTGGCGGTCGTCGGAGTTCCTGCCTCAAGGCCGCTGCGGGCTTTCACCGGCACACAGACCCAAGCTTCTTCAATAGTTCGGGCGTGGGCCAGGTCTTCAGTCTGGCGTTGGCCAGGCTTCTGCCCACCATCTTGCCTTTTCCAGGCAAGCCTACATCCCCGGGTTCCACGTCCAATCTTCGGCTGACGAATGCCCAAAGGCTCTTACCTCGGCTCGGCCGACGAAGGACACAGTGGTTAGTACGATCCCATGGAAGCAATAGCCCAAGAAAAGCACTACCGGCGCAGCTATCTTCTCGAAATATCTAAACCATTAGACATACCGTCCCTTATTTCGAGCGCCGATACTCACCGTCAACAGGTATTGCTGCGGCAGGTACAGACCGGAACATTTCTTACCCCCTCCGCCGTAAATCAAGAACGTCGTTAGATGGGAACACCGAAAAATTGAAGGACACTTTTTTAAATTCCAAAGTGTGTTCGGCGAAAGCCTGCGTCTATTGAGGTGGGGTCGGTCAGAATGGAACGCGATGCACGCGTCTCCCTTCTTGCACGAGTAGGCGCATTGTGACTGGGCTACAGGGGAAACGCGTGCGCGTCGGAGCCATCCCGACTAACTGGACTGCTGCAACGAGACATCTGACAAAGGAGCGTTGCCGCGCGCGCCGCTGGGCCATCACGCGATTGCTGAGAGAGTGTAAGGGATAGAGGCCACAGATGGCACCGTTACAGGGCATGGATGGACGGACGGTCTCGAGCATGAGCCATTAAAGGCTTTCGCCTTCATATCGGCACCTGGGGTCACTGCAACACCCGGGAGGACCTGGAGGACCTCATCTAGGACTACTCGCTGTGTTCTGGGCCCAGGGAACAGGCCATTGCCACAATCCCACCAGAATGGCTCCCGAACATGATTCCAGTCCAGAGCACAAACCGGGTGCAGTACCGCCGCCGCCGCCAACGAGCTATGGCCGTCGCTGCTCTAGTACCTGCACGACCCCAAGTCTCCAGTCATTGGCATCATGCTCCGTCTCGGGCCTGACAGTGAGGACGTCAGCTAGCAATACGTTCATTAAAAGTGTGGAGAGCTGGGCTTGTTGGTTGTACGTAATTAGAACGTTCATTAAGCCTATGTTTTTTTATTTTACTTCCCTCTTTTTGTAATACCGTCTCCCTGTACACTCACAGCAGTCCTCCAAGGGTACAAACGTGAATAAAGACGTGTGAGCAGCAAGAACAACCCCTACGAGAGTACCCTGTGAGCGTCTCAACCACACCTCCAGGCATCGCCCTCTCTGCTGCAGTGTCCAAGTCTGGTGAATGATGACTTTCTTTTCCTCCTAAACATGTCTCCTGTGTTGTGTTAGCTACTCTCATAATTTTACTACTCCTGTTAACTTCTTTTTTCGTGATCCGTTCGTTTGCATCATCTGTTCCTTCTTCAGCCACCTGCCATCTTTCTTTCCGTGTTTAAATATATTGAGTGTTTAGTTGTTTGCCTGCAAAAACGGGCTAACATCTTCTCCATGACGTTGACGTCATAACCTAACACAAACCTACACGACAGCATGACTGGCTAGCCTCGCGACACCATATCATTCAGTCCGTAGATCAGACGCGTTCATTGCTTTTTTATGAACTCATTCTTCATAATTTCACCCGCATTACATGTCGCATCCTTTCGTTGAAGTGGGGACAGAAACTCATGTCCTTTCCGGCACCTGCAGCAAGACGACGTGGCAGGAAAACAAACGTTGTCATTTATCGTTGAGGCATCATTCCATATCAGCGCTGGCAGAAAAGTAATCGTTTCGCATTTAAGCGCGCTCACTTGCACACACTATTTACGTCTTTCCTTTTTCCAGTCGTGCAAGAACCGAGCATGAGAAAATCAATTTCTTGTATTTTATTCAGCGTGCGGTTGTGTATTTCCTGGTTTCTTCTCGCGGCAGCTGGAATGCCACTCCTTACTAAGACACATATCACTGTTGGGTTGTCGGGTAATGTTTATATATTTATTTACACTTCCGGGAGGAATGACAGTTCAAACATCTTTTTTTACTTTCAGTAAAAAAAAATGACCGGAGGTCCTGGCACAGGCTTCAGCCGCCGGAGTAAGCGTGGAAATGAAGGTGCCGCAATATAACACGTTGCAAAAACCCACCTGCTCCATCGTTCTTTCTAGTAAGAAGACGTGCGAAATGAAAACCGAGAAAAAGGTTAATAAAAATGGGAAATCGAATTCGCGCTGAAGGCTCCAGTGCAAGAACAAACAAAGCAAACCGCCAGAAACAAAGTTATCGCCTCGCCTTACGGCTGTCCCTCTGAGGGCCTTTCGTGGGGCTTCTGAAACGTACCCGAGGAAAAATTTGACGTCTCGAAACGGTGGAGAACGATACCGATTGTGAAACGTCGATATTTTAAACGTTCACAAGGGAATCTCTATTGGAGACGAATAAGAACAAAAAGCGGGACTGATAAATTGGAGCAGAACGGGCGATAAAGGCAGTTGTAGGTAGCCTGGTTTCCTTACAGGCTTATTTATGGCTTGAAGCTTCAGATTTGCGAGGTTGTACTTAAAACGCTGCTCTCCTGGCTCGCCTAAGGATTGGGTTTCGTGCTCTTTTTTTTTTTCAGGTTCTCAGGATGACCCCCCTCCTCGGTCTTCCGCATTTTTATTTGTATTTTTTTCCTTGCTGTGTTCAAGAAGAGCAAAATATACTTACAGTGGCATGAGAAACATATTGCTCGAAATGTCTATAGCCAAAACCCTTAAATAAACGGAAAAAAACAAGAAACGTTGCATTGCCGCTGCAGAAGGATATTGCAAACCGGCCCAATAGCTCACGATCGAAACGTTTTATGCTTGCCTGTCTTCTTTGCTTTTGAATTGATTGCTGGCGGCTTCCAAGGATGCCTCCGTTGTCATTATTGCCCTCCCTCCGCGTCACTATATTTGCCTCTTGAGAGCGATACTCTTCCCCGCTGAGGTCTGACAGGAAGTTGCGCATGCCCTTGCACTGGCCTTTTTTTCTTGTATCTTATTTCTCTTCTTGCTTTCGCTCAGCTCACGCTAGGCGACGTCCCGAGTGCGCAACCAGTAGCTGAGACAACGGCCTGAGATATGGGAGCCCTGGGACGAAACATCCTGAGGGGCGCTCGCTCACATTTTGAAGCTGCTTTTGTTTTTCTGCTTTCGTCGAGTGATTCCGTTTCCGCATCGCGGCTGTTTGCGCAAGGTGTCCTTGCGACGTCCTTCTTAAGAACTGCGTTTTATGTGAGTTGGCTCTCTTTACCAATCACCTCATACATACAAGTATATATTTATTCCATCCATCCATCCATCCGTCCGTCCATCCGTCCGTTCGTCCGTGCAACCATCCATCCTGTTTCGCCCTCTCCTCGTTAATACGCATGCTTCAAATATTATTCGATCGTGGCTCTTTTGGAAGCTGCCCATGTGGCGTCGTGTAGGACAGCTTTCAGGCGCTCCGGGGCTTTTCCGGTAGTTACCGTTGGCGTCGGGGCGTTTTCTCTCTTATTGGTCGCCTATTGTACAAAATGTCATGATCGTCATCGGTCTTTCATAATCAGATCATGGTTTTTGAACGTAAAACCCCAGATAATGTTAAATTTTGACTGTTTGCGTCCTGCGGCAACTTCTTAACTTGCAAACATTACTACCGAAGAATTTACGCACAACGCCTCTTTGTTTGGAATACGAAAACCACGTGAAGAGCGCTTGAGCCATAGCCACAATATCATGCATGCTTTGGCCATACATGCTTATTTTACTGATAAGCACTGCATGTGTCCTGAAAGTATGGAACGCTCTTCCTAAAAAAACTGCCTTTCTGGAATCTTATGACATCAGCCGTACAGAATTAAAAGTCTTTTTAAAGATATTCTGAAAGAAGTTTTCTATATGCATTACCAATATTTGTTTTCTACCTTTCATGTTGTGTTGACGTATCATTATTCTTGTGCTGCCTAAATATTATCGCAGACAAATATATTTCGCATCGGTTTACTCATTTTCTCATGCATCTGTTATTAAGGCGATTACGATAATGTCTTATGCGAATGTGTCCTTGAGCGAAAAGCCGGTGTCGAATCGAACTTGTACTAAGAAAAGACGAAGTGACTACGCTAGGTGCGCGATCACTTCTTTGCGAAAGCGTCAAACATAGTCAATGAAGAAGGCAACGAAGACAACCCTCTGGCGCAGCAGACGCCAGGGAAAAACTTACCGCTCAGTAATATGTTTCAGCAGTTAATACCAACAAATCTGCGAAAAATCCAGTTGCTATGAGTACCAGGCCACTGCGGAATTATATCTGAATGAGATGGCGGACTCATTAGCCAAAATATCTCTAAGCGGACCCATAACACCAAATATATCCCGATATGGCTTACGCGACAACAATAAGATTTCGAAGTGCTTGTCTGCATAATGAAAGAGGCAAAATTACATTGCATCAATTCAGCGACTTCGCACATCTAAGATTCTGCTGGAATAAGCAGTGGTGGGTATCACGGCAAGTAGAAGTTACTTTCACCAGACTGCGCTGCAGCATTCCTCAGATGAATTATTACTTACACAAAGCTGGACTAAGTGCGTTACCATTATGTCAGTTTTGTGGTGAAATAGAGACAATAGAACAATTCTTTTTTTTCTGCCTCCGGTATTCTAAACAGAGAAAAAAGATACCTCGTCGCTCCCATTCAAAAGTTAGAATTACAAATCAATGCTGCACTAATTTTATCATTTGGTGGAATTGCATTAGAATATAGCCACAGGGAGGTCTGCTCTGCGGTGTTCGATTACATATATGAAACAAAAAGATTACCGTGCTAGGGTATATTGGCTTATTTTCATTACTAATTACAACCTGTTATTACTTCGGTCACACATCGCATCTGATAGTCTGTTTTGGCCCACAGAATTTGCATAGATTAGGTATGTATTTTTTTTCCTTTTTAGTCCAAAGTTACACCGTTTATTTTTTTTAGCGTATTACGTGTTAAACTCAAAGATCCTGCTGCCCGGCTTCTTGGCCCATCCCCCTTTGTGGGTGAGTGCCATCAGCAAGCGGTCGTCATCATTATCATCATCTTTCGCGCATCTCCGCTGGTCGCTTAGAGTGTATTATAAGGTGGCGTTCGCGTGAATCAGTTGACTGGCTACTTGGAGTAACGCGAAAGTGCCGCGCTATAGAACATGCTGAACTAGGGCACAGTGGATTATGCGGTAGGCACAGGTGTGCTCACAGGGGGGTGGGGGGTGGCGTTGTTTCTTCAGTTACCTAAGAGGAGGGGGTAAGTCAATGCCCCATACATTGACTTACCATCAAGGGGGTCACTGCGATGAACCTTCCCCTGATGGGGGAACCCGGCGCACGACTATGGCGGTAGGCCAAATAAGTATGTGACGGCAGGGAAGTCTCGACAAGTACGATGTGAGGGACGACGGTAACGTTCGTCGGAATCTGGCGTGACGTTTCAGCTATTAATTTATCGACACTAAAGTTCTCGCCTTCGGGTCGTCTGAAGGAGAGTTTAGGATACCCTCGCAATATTTCTTGCTCCTTTTGAAATGTTTGCAGTGTATGCTGCATTACTCGGAACCCTTTATTGTGCGTGTGAGGAATAATATACTTATAAATGAGAAAGTATAAAGGTTATTCAGTCAAGTATTAATTTTTTAGAGTAAGTTCGTTGTACCGTTAATAGTTCTGTTTTTTTGTTCTATATTTTACTTTATTTACACAGATCTCATATACTCGTTTAAAGCAAAGTAAATTTTCCGTAGGTTTCTCTTCTAGGAAAATTTCCTCGCTACTAAAGCGTTATTCTACCGTAGCAACTGCTGATTGAAATATCTCAGTCAATATTCAATTAAGGCGTACCTCCCGTAAAATCACTTTTCTTAAATCGTAACAGTTAGCTTGCGCAGCTCTAAAAAATTGACAGGTGAACTTACTGAACTGAATATTTCGCAATAGAATATACCTCCTGCAATGAAACGTTTTCTTCAGCTTCATTTGCTCACGATTAAAATCGCTCTTAAATGAGGAAGCCTGTGACAGGAAATTACATAGCAGTCAAAGGTCATTTGCGTTATCCCTCAGATACTGTTATCCAACCATTCGTCTCGGCTCTTTGAGTCCCAGGCGATGAACTTCACTTCTAGCGTGTTAATCTCCGTGCACGGGCGTCGCCGAAAAATGAAATTTTCTGACTCGGACTCTTCAGTGAAAGTCGCCTACTGGAGTCACTGGAAATCACTTCAAGTTATGGTGTTGTTGCTGAATGATATTTCCATAAGTGCGCGGCTCAGTGATTATTACACAGTTTTTATATAATATGATACTGACACGTGGTCGTGACGACGAAGAAGACGGCAGTCGGACTATTAAAGACGTAACTCCTTATTTGGACTAACTTTTGCCCGAGAAACGAGAAGTTAGACTGCAAGCAATACACGCTGCCCACTGATCGCTGCGAACAGAGCGTTGACCGTCGAAAACCTGATCTGCGGTGAGGCGCGTCGGCATTTATACATGCGGCATCGACAATTGGGGCCCTATCGCTGGTGGTCGCATGAGTTCCAGAATAAGCGCAACTGTTCGCTTTTGCGACCTCAAGCCTGTCGGAGGATCTTAAAATAATCTTGAAGGTTGCCACACATTCGTGCGCCGTTTGCGCAAGCCAATAGTTATAGGCTGAAGGTACCGTATACATAAAAGTAGCAAAAAAAATGCGCACGTGGCCATACGCTTGCTCATTTGAGCGTGTTATCGCTAAAGGACTTTGTTTATATGTCTATGCGTAACTCGTTTTCAGTGTTAATATAACACTTACTTCCAGAATCGTATTGTTCCGACCACATTTGTAAGAATTTCGGAATGTGAATAAATAAATTTTCCCACATCTTTTTTTTACAAGATTTCTCTCCCCGTATATTTTGCAGGCATATAGGACAGTTAAAAAATGCGTGCTTGGATAAAATACAACGAAAAGTTATCAAGATATTTTGAAAACTCCATGCACACTTTTAGTGTTGTCTTTTTTTTTTTATCAGCGTTCTATATGAGTGACGGCAGCTGCATCAGTGATTTAATGGTTTGTGTTCATAAAAATAAACAACAGGAGTTTTGTGATAGCTACAGTACATATTGCGTTATTCGTTGTGATACCAAGAAACTAGCAATAAATCGCATCATTTTCTTAATTCGGGCTTGACTTTCTGTAAATAATAAAATGTCGCATTCAGGCACATAAAAAGGCAACTAAATCCTTATTTTATTTGAAATGGAAAGTAATAAAGTTTTTTGCGATCACAACGTCCTTGCGTATACCTTGCCTGCGATTCGGATGAAGTAGTCGGCATACTCCCCCATGAATCGGCAAGGTGGCAAACTCAATCATCAGTCGACAAACTAAAGCTCTCTCCGATTTGGACGAAGCCATGAGTCTGAGAATGAGTTACTGCGGCGGTTCAAACTTTTGGCGACTGAGCCTACCATGCGGTCTACTATGCAAAACTCGAAAACAGCGACAAGATCGAGCTGCCGCCCTAAGCAAAATGCAGCGGTACGCGAACACGTACTTCCCTAACGCTGGCTTATTCTCTGCAAGTGAGACGGCGATTCCCACGTACGCGATGGTCCGCGACGATTCGGTATATACCGATCGCTGCAGCATCAGTGCGTAGAAAATCAAGCGCCAAAGCGGATGCCGCAGCTACAGGGCGGGAGGCCCACCACTGTAAAAGCTGGCACCACCGTTGGCGTGACGTGCTACGCAGATCAGTGCAGGCTTTGTCTGCTTCGGCAGCACCGACGCGTGCTAAAAACGAAATTTTAGAATGCCACCTGCACTGTATTTCTGATTAAATGGTGAGGTAGCCTAGCTTCCGGTGTGCGTTCAGCATCACTTGAAAGTGCTACTATATTGTCAGTGGTCGTGACATCGACGAAGGCACTAGTGGCGTGTCCAAGTTGAAACTCTTTATTTGGCCGAACTTGTGGCCGGGCAACCGAAAGTCAAACTACAGCAAGCAAGTGCACGCTGTGCACTGATGCACTGATAGCGGCGAACAGAGCGTCGGCCGTCGATAATCTGACAAGCGGTCAAGTGCGCCGTGTTTTATACATCTATCATCGAAGCTTCCAGCGTTATCGCTAGTGGTCGCGTGAGTTCCACAACTAACTGTAATGTTCACGTTGATCATGTAATCGAGTCGGAAGGTTCTAAGACTATCTAGATAGTTCCTCAGTCATTCGGGCGTGCTCCGCGCAAGGCCGCAGGTACATGGCAGTAGGGTGGTAACATGAAAACAGAAAGAAAAGAGTGGGTGTGGCAATATGCAGTCGCTGTCTTTGAAGGCGTCTCGTACGGCAGGGCAGTTCTAGGCTGACACAGTGCAGGACATACGCAACGGAGCTCGGTGCAACTTTTCAAAGGTGTCCGCAGGGTAAGACGCGGCGTGTAGCTTGGATACGGAAGCTTAGAAACAGTGAAGAAAAGTCATCGAATGCAGCATGCGCGTGCAGCGAGCACTTCCGCAAGCAAGATACCTGCTTTAGCTTGGGGCTCCATGCGATGTTCGGTGAGCGGCAGAAAACCGTGCACGCTGGACGGCTAATAACGCCTTTCTCCTGCAAGGGTGCCTATATGTTAACCACCTCCATATCGACCCCAAAATTAGGTTCACCACAAAATTCATGTTGGCCCAACCAAACCTTAGTTGTCTTGTAGCCGTGCGTACCCTTGTTGGAAATATGTCATCCCGTGTTCGTTCGAGACGCTATTTTGCCATCAAAAGCGCTGCATCATTTACGAAAAATGCTCCACATCACATCTTTACATTATGGTCTCTATGCCATAATTGTTTTACTCTAATTTGCAGCTACTTGCTTCAATAACTTCATCGTTTTTCTCTGCGATTCCTAGCTCATGCGGGCCCTTGATCACTGCCGTCATTTGGAGATGACGGCAGATCACAGAGGGGCGCTGCGATTGCACTTTGCTCCTCCTAAGATGTAGGTGCGCGCAGGCGATCCTGTGCACGCCTATGTTTGCAAGTTCACTAAAATGGCGAGAGAGTGGTAGGAATCATGTAAACAAAAAGTCACAGTTTCACCACAAGGGTGAAGCAATGAATGCGATAGCAAAAAATTGTAATGTTATACGAAGTGAGGCTGGCAGCTAACTCTTTTTGGATCCGATCTCACGCAACTCTAGAAAACGCTTGTTTAAGAGAATTCTCTTCGCGTTGAAAGCGCAGCACGTAGAAGGGTACGCCGGCCCGGCCGCCGAGAAGGGGAGATAAAGCGCGCGCCCGCGCCCACGCTCGTAAAATCGAACGTCGCCCCCCCCCCCCCCCTCCCCCCGCCCGTCGGCCGCCGAGAAGGGGAGACATAACGCGCGCGCCCCCGCTCGTAAAATCGAAGGTCGCTCGAGGGACCCCCCCCCCCCCCCTCTCGCGTCTTTTCACGCTCACGAACGACGGGCGGGCCCGGTTATACATATACATATACGGCAAATGACGCCGACGGCGAAAACCAGCCGCGAGTGTCCATATAATTGCTATCGCAATAAAAAGGAACTGTGGCATATATTCATGGCATGTCTTGGCCCCAACCGATGAATGTACTACATTTTAAAACAAAAGCAGCAGGAAATTTCCCTGAGGAGGCCGATAGACGTCGAGTACTCGACGCCATCTGAGTAATACTGAAAACGGAATTCTTCGAACTTAAAATCGAACTTAAAAAAAGTAGATAACATGAAATGCTTACGGCGCGCCCAAGTGGCCTTAGATTCTCAAGTAATTATTATATAAATGCTGTGAGAACGTCCACGCAACAACAGTTACTTGTGAATACAGTTATATGAATGCCAGATGTGCTGCGGCCGCGCATCGCTCAGCTGAGGCTTCTTTCTGGTAGGCCCCATTTATTTATACAAATTCGAGTGGTCTAGATGGGGTCGACCATCTCGCGAGAGCGACTCTACTGAACATCTACGAAGACGGCTTCACACGAACTGATGTCAGTCTCACATGCTTACGCTGTTCACCCAACAATCCCTTCCCTACCTATTCCCAAACTGCGGCCGAGAGCCGTCCTCTTCTACGAAATAAAGGTTCATTCATTCATTCATTTATACAAAGAGATCCATGCAAAAGTGTAGGTCACATTATTTCGCCATCAGGAACTGCATGTCTTTCACGCAAGAAGATTGTTTGAGACTACCCGAGGGGCCTGCCCAATAAAGGGCGACTCCGTAACTCATCCCTCCGAATAGTGCTGACCAGCCAAGACGCTGATAACACGGATTATACATTGAGAGATGTCTAAGACGCCTGCGGAGTCATCCTTCCTGTCGGGGTTCTTCGCATGCTGGGATGACGTTTCCAAATAGACCATAGCGTAGTCTGGTGCCCGCCACTCGCCATAGTGAAAGACAACGATCTCGCGGACCACCTCGCTCTAGGCATGACCAGCCTAGCTGCGATTTATACCACTCGAAAAGGCGTCTCCGATGCCCCGCGCACGCCGAGAGACATTTAACAAAACTTGAAATTCGGCGAGATGGTGCCTAGGTAACGGGACAATTATGACCGGCAAACACAATCGCCCGTCCTTGTCTATGTCGCTCTTCTGATTGTCTTTGTTTTGCGCTCAAAATTTTCCCGTTAGCCGAGAAACATACTCCAGGCACAAATGAAGGGAAGGCGTACCAAAGCCCCACCTCATGCCAGGCTCAATAGGCGAGGGGCGGGCACCGAATTCATGCAAACACCTACCCGCACTTGCATAGACTTCGCAAGATGTTTCCTGCGAAAACATAGCGACAAGTGCCCACTTTGCTCCGACGCTGAAAGTCAACCCTCCAGTGCACACAGCGTGCTGCAGACGCCGTCTCACCATTACTTAAGAACATACTCGTAAATTTGATGCGCGCGGCGCGATTCTTCAAACAGGACTGGGGAAGCCAATAGTCCCTTTCGAAAAGTCTTACTTGAACTGCTCACAGCCGCCATATTTTGATCGGTGCCATTGGACGATGCAGAGTGATGCCAGATAAACTTCTCGTTTCGCGTGCTTTCGTCTTCAGTGTTCCTCGCCGTCTGTGAATTCGAAAGTACTTTCGGTTTCTTCACTGTACACTGGTGCTGCTAGATTGTTACAGCGTGCCCTTCTGCAGCCAGGGCGCTGCCAGGGACGCGCGCGAAAACAAGGTACCTGTGAAGGGACTACATGTGTACGCGCCTGGGCCTAGCTCCGCGTGTTTACCACGTCTGGTGCATGCCGCGCTGTCAGTATTTGCTTGCCAGGGGAGTGCGATTCTGATGATTATAAAAGTGCTCTGTGTTTATTAAAGTGATTGTGTTTTAGCAAGACTCGTGCTCGTTGCTTGGCCGAATAAGAGTTGTGCGACCATCGGCGACAGCCGGCCACTCGAATTATTTTCCTATTGCGTTTCCTCCAACCCTCTACGCTGAGAAAGCACGACTGCAGAGCGAGGTTATGCAAGTTTTTGCTCATCATCTTGCGTCGGGAGGGAAGCCTCGGCTCTGCGTATGTCGGCACCATGGCAGGAGTGAAGGAAAATGTGCTTAACAAGCATGGTTATGGGAGGCAACGCAAAATGACGAAGACGACCACACAACCGCACAAGACTGGCGCTCGTGATTCCGCGCTGCCTCTTCTAACCATGCAACCAGACCAACAAGCACAAACAGCCCCTCCAGTCCAGGTTAACAAGCGGCAGATGCTTAATGCACACTGCTGCAAAATCCAAACCTTGCATTGCGATACATGCATATTATTAAATTGTTCCGTTATCTGCTTTTCATGGCGAATGCCATAGAAATTAACAGATCCAAGGAAATGTTCTAGAGCAACTTGAAATTTCTTTCCTTCTTCTCTGTTTCCAGGTCTCGTTTCTTGGTTTTCCACATGACCCTACTTTCAAGAATAATTGGATTGTGGTAATAAGAGATGAAGACATAAACTTCAGCATAACAAATCACACTGAAGTATGCTCAAGATATTTTATGGAGACCGACTTCTGTTCAGGCTATGCCTCTTGCATAAAGGGACTCAGAGATGATGCAGTCAGAGCCAAGCGTGTTCGATTTCTCGACACCAAGGAGGCTAAGGCGAAATCCTCCTAAAGAGCCCCATGTACAGGCGGATCCAATCCACACCCAACATTTGGCAGTGCAGGATGGTCCTTAGACGGACAGAATTCATATGATGGACTGCAAGGGCAAGCTGACAGTTGTAGGACAAGCCCAGCCTCCAAAAAGTGTGTCGTTTGATACCACAGTGGCAGTTGCAGCAGCACAATCTGGTCTTGGTAACCTACAGAGCCCACAGCAGGAACAACATGAAGACTATGAAAAAAACATGGCTGGTCCCTCTGTCATAGGAATCGGTAAAACACGAAAGCGAAACGGGTCTTCACCGAGGTTGTTGAGCGTTTATTGTGCATTGTTTCGCCACAAGGGCAAAGTAATGAATGCTATAGCAACAAATTATAATGTCACGTGAAGAACGGCAAGCAGCTCGAAGCTTGCAGCTCACTCCTCACGCAGAAAGGTCGCACGAAAAGAACATACACAGCACGTCAAAGTTCGACACTTAAAGCATGCTGCTCAAACAGAAAGAAGGACACATGAAACTAGCACACAAGTATACACACGACGAGCGCAAACTGAGCGAACTGACAATAATATCTGGGGTTTAACGTCCGAAAACAACAACATGATTATGAGAGACGCTGTAGTGGAAGGCTCCGGCAAATTTCGACCACCTGTGGTTCTTTAACCTGCACCTAAATTTAAGCGCACCGTGCGAGCGCGAACTAACTGCCACAGTCTGAGCAGCGCGCTTCTTTCGCAAACGCAGCCGCTGCAGCGAGCGAAGTGACCTTCGTGCTCTTTGGAACTTCAACGCCAGCACAACACGTACAAACCGCCGTCATCACGTGATGAGCGCCCGCGCATCGCAACGCGCGTAGCTACGACCTTTAAAGCGCACCCTCGCGGCTGTCGCGCCATCTCGCTAATCATAACAAAAACACGCTGAAGTCGCCGATATTTGAGTACCGTCGACAGGTAAATGGTGTTTATAAATAGCTCGCCGTTAGTACTCCGAGGAACGTACGGTCCGTGGCCGAGTGGTTTCGCACCGCGCCCTGCGGAGCGAGATGTCGTAAGGTTCGGCTCCCGGTGACGGAACTTTTTCTTGTAAGTTTTTTTTGCTTGCCATTTGTTAGTGTGTATTTTGCAACGTCATATCCGTGACAGAAATAGATGAGTGCAGCCGTGGTGGACTCCGGCATATAAAACACTTAAACATGGCATAAAACAAAATAACTGAAGCCGCTGCTAATTCAAACACAGAGTGATCTGAAAACAAGGAAATACTGTCTTTTTCGAGCTCAACAAGATGAAAGGGAGAAGAATTAAAAAGTACCACGCTAGCGCCTTTGGTCAGTCACCGGCGAACTTGAGCTTGTTAAACAGGCAGCAAGCAGGCTGGAGAAAAAGATTGGGAAGTAGTTCTCCATAGAGTGCTTCAAGCATATTGACAATGACATGTGCTTTTATACAGGTTTGCCATTCCACGCAGTCTTTACAAAAATTCTGACCTTTTCTATACCCTCGCACCAAATGGAGAGAATATAAGGCCCAGACCACAGGTAATTATAGCTAAGACAGACAGGCCAGCAAGCCTCACAGTAGAAAATGAATTTTTTTTCTATTCCTTCACGTGGCTACGACTTAGCCCTTTTCGAAAGAGACCTCGCAAAGCGGTCTCGCATGTCGACTGCAACAGTGTCAGATAGATGCATCACACTGACAAACCACAGCTTCATTTTTGGGGCATTTTAACTTGTGGTTTTCCAAGGAGAAGCTGATTGATAAAATGCCGCTGTGGCTCTCGGAGGAATATTCTACCCGTGTCATCCTTCACCCACTTCGTCAGCTATTCTCCTTTCGTACTGTACGGAATCTTCACTTCAAGAAGACCGCGGGCAGGCGTTTTACACGGATCTTCGATGCGACCGATATCAAATGCCAATCAGCAAGTTCGCTCTCACTTTATTCAGCAACTTTTTCATTGTAGAAATCAAGAGATACTGGGCTCATTGGAATTTCTGCCGATGGAGCTGTTATCTTCGTGTCAAACTTTTTTCCTGGATCTACCTCAGACAAAACATGCGTGAGGAAAAGTGGGTAGTTGAAGCTTAGTTTAAAGGAAGGTGATGTGGTGATGGCCGACAAAGGCTTCAGAATCCATGATATGCTAAATGACATCAAAGTTCAGTAAATGCACCCAACTTTTCATACAAGATACCAGTTCACAGATACTCAAGTCAAGGAAAGAGGAATTTAAAAAAAATATAGTATTTTAACTGCCAAAGCCACAGCATCAAACCAGCTGCTCATGAATGCACTCGAAGCAGAATAAAATAAGCATGTCTTATAGATATTCGACAACAGTGAGCCTCACTCGTGGCCTCGTAAGTGAAGTAATTTTTTTAGCAATAAGCAACCTGTGAAAGACATTATAAAATGATCATGTATACCATATTTATGCAACTGGAGCAGACGTCTAGAGATGAGCTTCAAAAAATGTACTATGCTGTGTTTCCAGCAACAGTGGTCATTGTATAAGCGCTATTTATCCGCTCACATGGGGGCTTGCTTGGTCATTGGTGCATATTTGAAATATCCCGATAGAGGGAGGGGAGCGCTTGCTCGGCGTTTTTCGCTAGTTTAAGTTTCATTTAGCAGGTTGAACATCAGTGCTATTGTGCATGTCTACGTAAGGAGTTTTCAAGGTAAATGATGAATAATGCTACTCTTCTGTCTGAATTGGTAACATGGTTTATATTTTTTTATATAACCCATTGTAGTGGCTTACTGGTTATGGTGTTCTAAGCTAAGCAAGAAATCTTGGTTTAAAGGCTGAAAACTGGGTGCCCTGGTACATTTCAGACCTTTTAGGAGGTACATGATATGATGGGAGAAGGATTTTCTTTCGCCGCCATGTATTTTTGGTAACTTTTTCAATAAACCATGATATAGACTAAAATGTAAAAATGCTTGCGTACGTAGATGTGCACAGTAATAACCTGAAGTGGTGAAGTAGTACGAGAGCTTTTTATTATAGGGTACCTCATAATCAGATTCTGACTGTTGACAATATTTTAAAACGTTTAGTTTAATGATATGCATGTGTTATATGCAGATGGTTGAAAGCTCAGCACACTACGTAGTCTTCGATGGACTGGGTGCTGACGATGCAGTGCGGCTGCACCACATCCCGCAAAAAGCTGTTTCAGGTTCACGACCTCACTCAAAGGGTTGCAGGAGGGGTGCAAGCTACTCGAAGGGTGCAGCAAATATCTTGTACATTTCTGGAACATTCCTCTGATGCGAAAGTTTCCATCTGAAGCTATGTGACCTGCCTATTTATTTTCCCAAAAGAAGCACCTATTTGCCATGAGATTAACCGCGATGCATGTAGAAAACTGTATACAGATGCATAATGTTAACAGCATCGCATGGTGAGGTGTAGACAGCCCACCTCTGGGCAACTTAAAAGGGTGATTCACAAATAGTGTGTCATGAATGCAGCAGAAGGTTGTCTATTTTAAGCCCTCTATTGACCACTAAATCTATTGAAAGTTCCTCCTCTCGGGCACTGGTATAACCGTGCTTTTTCACACTTCTAAGCCTGCTGCACGAGCTATAATTGTTTACATGTGCAGCTGTGGCATTCATATATATTCAAAATACATGTTTAATGTTTGTAGCACTCTGGAAACGTAGGTTACAACCTTGGAAGGATGTACAGAGGCAGTCAATAAGCTTTGCTCTTAAAGGGGATTTACCCGGTCTGTTGAATTATTGCACCTAGCGTTTCCGAAATAATTTCAGTTTAGTTGCCACTTTTTGCTCAAAGCACATTAACACAGAGCTTCCAGAAAATGTTGACGCTAAGTGTGGCCACAACGAGACGTGAAAGAAATGGTTTAATGAGAAAGCGGACTATAGACCAGTACTAGGTTTTGTTGCTCTTTAAATATCCGTTCTAGCTTTTACAACTATTCTGCAAACATGAACGCAGATAGGCCTACTATATGCACACATGCAAACACGAAGGCAAACACATAGTCTGAAAACGCGAGATGTATGAAAACCACATGGAAGTTCCTTGTATACCACATGGAAGTTCCAAAACGTCTACTGTAAAATCCGAACAAGCACCCCCCTCCCACCCATAGTGATTGATATTTGGGCAATATTTTGAGGGGGGGCCTTTGCTCGGTGCGCACCAAAATTCGAGATGGTGGGGGGAAGAGCCTCTAAGAGAAATGCACACGTGTGCTTCTAATGAAATGCTTTATTAAATAAGCACGAGTTTATTGTATTCACTGAATAGGAGGGAGTTCTCGCATTAAATTTCATGTGTTATGACAAGGGGGGAAATACGTTTTTCAAATGTCTCGACAATTTGTGGCAACTCAGAATGGAACCTCAAGGCACAACACTCTAAAAATAGTAGGAAATAATAGGAATAAAAATGGCGGGAGGTGGGGTGGTGTGTTACTCGGTCAGTGACGAATATTTCAAGCATCCTGAAAAGGGGGAATGGTGCGCTCTTGGGTAGGAGTGCTCGCTCGGGATTTTACGGTAAAGTCTTTGGGGCGTGTTGAGCGACAATGATTAACGAATCAACCATTGCCTCGCCTCGCGGATTTTTCTCGAACTCTTGATTATGCAGCACATGACCACCAGCACAGAATCTTAGGTGCTATGCGCACTATATATTGGGTTCAGCAAGCGTAAACAAACCGGGGTCATTCTAGGCCAAGAGCCCTACTGTGGGGCTGGTACTTCCCAGATTTCGCTGTTAAAATCTGTGCCTTTTTGCTGTACCACATGGAGCGTTCTGGTAAAATATTTCAGCATGAAAACAGTTTTTATTTCCCTGAGGTCCTCTCGAATTTTTTAAAGGTCGCATAATTAAGAAGTTTCCATAAGAACTGTCTTTGTATGCTGATATGAAAAACTGCGCTTGCGGCACTGTAGAGGTTCAGTTAGGTGTCCTGACATAAGAATTCCGAATTTTTTTTTTCACTGCGAGCTACATGTTTTCAAAAACAAGAAATACAGGCAAAGTTCACAATTTTTTTATTAAACACACTCGTGCGCTCCGTAACCAACTGAAATATTTGCGTGACTTTCGCATAAGTGTACGTATCTTCATACAATTGTGTTTGTGGGCCAATAATACTTCAAATCTTGAAAAAAAATGTGAAACAAGAGAATTTTAGCCGATTTACAGCTTTTTTTTAACCACATTTATTTGATTGATGGGACCCGAGCAAAATATTTTGTATGCGGTATGGTATCTCTTACAACTCTTCATTGTTAAGAAATAAAGAAAGTCACTTGAAATCTTATTTTCTTTTTAGCAGGAAAATAAGTTTGATATTGACCCAAAGAAGGCACCCGACATTTCGCAGCATTGCGATTTGACCGCACAGGACTGTCACTTTGGCAGCTGACACTTGCCACAGGCATTGAAGATGCAAGGTGTTTGTCGGCTGCTGGAAGGAACTCAAAAGTCTTATCGGCTCGATTTCATTGTTGCAAGTACTGGATTTGCGTCACAAATTTGGCCATGCTTGGCGTGCCCAATGAAAAAATATAATCCCAGAGAACACTAATCGGTATTGTTGGCACATCGTGCTACAGGGCTATCTCAACTAGAAGGCCAAGAAAAATGTACAGGGTTAGAGTTCATTAATTCAACCCTCATCAATTCAGATAATTCGGATGTGTTCATCGGTCCCGGCCAGCATGCACATTGTTCAATGGCCTCAAACTCTCGTTAATTCGGTCATATTTGGCCGCAACCTGGTTAATTCGCGCGATCCCGGGAGCACACCGGGCTCGGGGTGCTGCAAAAGTGTGGCGCAAAAGAGCGAAAATGACGTTCGCGGCCAACCGAAGTGGGACTGTGTAGTCCGCATTGCCATCTTCATCATTGCAAACCGCACGGTAATGGCAGGAAAGCCAGAACGCTTCGTGCGTATTTGCATTTACCACCGTGTGTGACACCTCCTTGGCCTCGGGAGGTTAAAAAGGCGTGGTTGCCATCATAGGCTTGCGCAGGGCTCCCCTTCAGAAGGGGGGGGTGGGAGCTTGTTGCAGCACCCCCCTCCCTAATAATCTTTGTATGGAGCATACTTTGCCCCCTCTCCTCTTGGCAAATAGGGCAGGGAGGGGGGGGGGGAGGGGGGCTCCTGCCCCTCCCCGTGCGTACGCCTATGGGCGCCATCCACAATCGCGTTCTTGGCGACCAACGCT
Organism: Rhipicephalus appendiculatus; assembly: GCA_030522465.1. Lineage (NCBI taxonomy): Eukaryota > Metazoa > Arthropoda > Arachnida > Ixodida > Ixodidae > Rhipicephalus > Rhipicephalus appendiculatus. Next base: position 34,907 of record JALIZH010018012.1, read on the forward strand.
TCAGCGGCTGCAGCAAATTTCTTTCGTTTACCACAGAAGAAAAGTATTGTCACGTGTATTGTCATGCTGGTGGAGGTGGGGGGCTGTACGTAATAAGGTAGGGATGCCACATCGTTTTGGACTAATTAAGACATGGTGGTCTTGCGCTCTAATGAGGCTGTAAAGCAGGGGGTCTCAAACTCACCTTAGCCAGCGGGCGGCAGTCACGCAATTCAGTCCAGCAAGGGCCGGGGTAGTGTTAAAAGCGGGGGGGCGGGGGGGGGGGGGGGTAAGTATGAACAATTTGCCAGCAAACGTTGTCATTTGAAAGAAAACTGTCCCATATCTCATATACAGGTCATTTCTGAAGGGGACTGATTTGGTGCCAGGACTCCAAAATTTTGTCGATACCGATCTCCAAAACGCCACAAATCTGGGCGCCGATTCTGAAATCTAATTTTTGTTTCACGGTTATGTTTCAAAACAATGTGAACACACTGGATGCCTCACGAAGACAATGCCTTAAACCAGTGATGTCTGTGTGGCCCACGAGCGTACTTAATAAGAAAATATCAACAATGTGGGGCGAAGACAGTCATGTGCTGGCCGCGGGCCGCGTGTTTGAGACCCCTGCTGTAAAGGGTGATATGGAATGGACAGGCTTTGAAGTGAGGGAACCTCAGAGCAAAATGAGATTTGAAGAAAGGCTGAGGAAAATGAAGGAGTAGATGGGCAGGGAAGGTTTTCAGGTATTTGTGTAGAAAAAGCGTTCACACGCAGTGGAGAAAAAGAACTAGGAGGCTCACCAGTAAATATACGGCTAGCAGTGTGGGCGATATGGCAACAAGGAGCATTAAGCGAAAGTTAGGACCTGTCATTTATGTTCGTCAGACAATCACTTCGCGCAATACCAATTTTGGTGTATATCAGGCTAGCGAACTGGACGCAAGCGCACCATGACCGTGGCATGCAAGTCCTGTTGCACATGACATGCCATGATTTCCGTATTATCACTTGTCATTTATGCTCGTCATACAGTCACGTCACGTAATACCAAATTTGATATATATCAAGCAAGCGAAACGGCCGTGAGCGTGTCATGACATGGCATGCAAGTCATGTCGCACATGACATGTCACGATTTCCATATTACCAGTTGTCATTTATATTAGTCATACAGTCACATCACGCTAAATTGAAGGACACTTTGTACATCCCAAAGTGTGTTCGACGAAAGCTTGTGACCATTCGACTGACTGTCATGTCTTTTTGTTTTACACTCTCAGTGGTACGGCACAGAAACAGAATGTGTGCGTGTTTTTTTTTTATTTTTTACCACGAATCGCAGCGAGACGTGAGACTAATCTGCCTCCGTTTCGCATGCGTTCGTATTCTCGCGCATTGTGCATCGTCCAGACGTCATCCGCGTTCCAGCGTTTAAATTGACGGACACTTTGTCAATTCCAAATTGTGTTCCGGAAAGTAATCCGGCGGCTGTAAACATGCGCATCGTGGGACGTCACGCGGAGAGGGCTGAGGCCTTCATATTTTTCTAGAGGGTGTTGCCTCCATGCGCATCGTGTGACGTCACGCGGAGAGAGCTGAGGCCTTCATATTTTACTAGAGGGTGTTGCCTCCATGCGCATCGTGTGACGTCACGCGGAGAGAGCTGAGGCCTTCATATTTTTCTAGAGGGTGTTGCCTCCATGCGCATCGTGTGACGTCACGCGGAGAGAGCTGAGGCCTTCATATTTTTCTAGAGGGTGTTGCCTCCATGCGCATCGTGTGATGTCACGCGGAGAGAGCTGAGGCCTTCATATTTTTCTAGAGGGTGTTGCCTCCATGCGCATCGTGGGACGTCAGGCGGAGAGAGCTGAGGCCTTCATATTTTTTCTAGAGGGTGTTGCCTCCATGCGCATCGTGGGACGTCACGCGGAGAGAGCTGAGGCCTTCATATTTTTCTAGAGGGTGTTGCCTCCACGCGCTCCAGTTCCTCTCGCAAAGGGACCTGGCTCGCGTGAGGCACGCGCCTTGCAGGCACCGCTACCGGCTTGGCTCCGTCTTTCATTGTGGTCTGGTAGGCACGTCTGACACAGCCGTGTCCGTTGAACTACTGCGCAAATTCTTCTGTTATCTGCTCTTTCAGACTTGGCTGACTTGAGATGGCGTGGGCGCGTTTTACTAGGCCGAACCACCAACAACGCTTGCTTGCCTTTCTTGACTATAAAGAATGTAATCTGGTGCTCCTTGTTGCCCAGCAGTAGTGGCAAGAATGCTGTGCCGAAAAGCTCAATAACATTTGCTTCGTAGCTTGTCAGCGTTGTCTTGCTTGGGCGCACTTTCGTAGCTGTTTTTAGCTTAACGAAAAGAGAATGAGGCAGCAAGTTTGCCTGCGCACCAGTGTCTACCTTGAATGTCACAGTTTTCGTGCCCACTTTGCATCAATTGTCCCTCGACCCACCGTATTTTCACGCCACTTATTTGCACAGCCGGAATTTGGAAGTCATGCTCAGAGTATTCGTGCTCCTCGCGTGCTTCATGCTCCACTTCATTAACTATTTTCGCTCTGCAACAAACAGCGAAATGGTTCTGCTTACCGCAGCTTCCGCACGTCCTTTTCCACGCTGGACACTTCCTGGGTGGGTGGAACCTTGCAGTAGGTGCATGGACGGGTCGACTGTTTCCGAGCTTCACTCCGGTTCCGTTTCTCCACGACGCAGGCCTTCGCTGTGTCTTCTTCCTTGTCCCACAGTTCTTAGTTGGCTGCAAGCACAGCTGCTTTGCAAAAATCTGGTCTTGTAGAGGCTCAAATCTTTTTTCCCTTTGGAGACGGGACCTGAGCTTCATATCTTTCGTCCCACAAACGACTTGGTCACGCACCAGCGAATCAATCAGGTCTCCAAAGTTGCACGTCTACGCTGCTATTTGTACGTCTCTGAGGAATTATTCGAATGTTTCGTCTTGCTGCTGCAGGCGGGAACGGAAAACATACCTTTTCATACGTTTCATTGCACTGTGGCGTGCAGTACTCCTCAAATTTTTTGACGATGACATCGTAGTCTTTCTGTTCTGCTTGAGCCAGCTGAAACGTGTTGTACACTTCTATGGCCTCCTGGCCAGCTACGTGTAGGAATACAGCAGCTTTTTCCGCACTCGGCTTGCTGTCCTTGTTGGTCGCCTTGAAGTATAGCTGGATGCGCTGCTTGAACCTTTTCCAATTTTGGGCGGCGTTTTCCGGGAGTACGAGTCGGTCGGGGGGGGGGGAAGGGGGGGGCAGTGTTTCCATCTCGGCACTCGGGTGACGCTGGAGGACAAGAACAGTGCGCAACTGCGTGCGCACCGCCTATCTACGGCGAGCCACTTCTGACACCTTGTTACGACTGATGACAGAGAGCGGGCGGCTGACACGGCAAAAGACGCTCGTTTATTATTGCATGCTCTTTTTATCCTCGACCTTCGGGCCATAGTTGCTAGACCACATGCCGATACATTTCCCTGGCACCGGCTCTTGACGCTTACCGGCGCCAGCGTTGTGCATCGCTGGCGGTGGGTTCCAGAGGACGCTGTAGTCCTTGGCCGCTCCCTGCGCGTTTCCGTTCATAAAACGCGGTCATGGTGCCGTAGCCTGTTCTGCCTTCTTCCTCGTCCATGATGAGCTCGCTCTGCTTTAAGTGGCAGGCCCTCCTACCGCTCTGGCGTAGCTCCGCGTGCATGCCTCCTGGGTGTGGCCAAATGCATGACATTCCTTGCATTCTGAAACCCTGCAGTCCCGCCAAATATGGCCCGTATGTTTTCAGCGAAGGCACAATGGTGCTCGCACTGGCGCAACAATGAGTGCTGTGCCACTGCCAAGACCAATCTGATGCGGTATATCTTCTAGCATAACACCTTCCTTCAAAATTAATCGTACAAACTTCGCCAGGGAATCCGCACAATCAAACCCTTCCACTCTCCACCTGTATTTTGCCACCTCCTTTACTTCATCATACTAACTAAATGTCCTTCGAATACTTTCATTAAAAACATATAAAGCCACCCAGTGCCACTTCAGACGCACATCTTGTCTGTTTGGGTCAATGACGATGCACAGCCGATCCTTGACAAACTAGACGTGTGACGTCGCATCTGGTAGGCACCGATAACAGCCACATCCTTGGTGACACCGTCGTCTTGTAAGGGCTGACGAAAATCTTCGATGCGATATGGCCTTCCTGAAATATCGCAGTGCAATTCGACTGCACGATTCATGACATCCCCAGATGAAACAGTGGGCAGAACAATCCTTAGTCATTTGGCACAGTGAAAGACGGGGTACCACGGCCGTAGACGACCGCTGTCGAAGCTCTCTGGGAGCTAACCATCGTGCGGCCGCACTCGTCGGTGACCACAAGCAGAATGGTCAGCAACACGCCATGAATGCGTCGATATAATAACGGCGAGCGATTTAAATACACCAATTACCGCAGGTGGTACGCAGATCTCGCAGCAGTTTGAGCGTGTTTTCTATCACGCAACGCTGCTACATTTTCTTCCAATTTGAAAACTGCCCTTCAGACGCGCACGAAAAAGTGGTCCCTTCCTGGCATTTCTGTGCCCATTTGTGATGTATAATAATAAAAAAAAATAACACCGCGCACACTTGTGTCAAACGCCACCGCGTGGCAGGAGACGCAAAGGGGTCATTTAAAAGAAAAAAAATATTACGAGAGCGTCGCGTTCTGCGTTGCTGACAATTGCAGCGCATTGCTCAAACACAAAGGCGTAACAACTGTGACAGTTGTTAGTACACGCTTGCCCTGTGTATACCTGCGCGTTCTCTTCGAGCGTCCTTCTTTGTTAATAATATCTGGGATTTACGTCCCAAAACCACGATATGATTATGAGAGACGCCGTGGTGGAGGGCTCCGGAAATATTGACGATCTGGTGTTCTTTAACGTGCACTGACATCGCACAGTACACGGGACTCTACCATTTTGCCTCCAGCGAACCCGCGACCTTCGGTTCAGTAGCCGAGCGGCTTAGCCACTGATCCACCGTGGCGGACATCCTTCTTTGTTCTTTAGCCGCAAGCTGCAACTATCCAGCTGCTAGTCGTTCTTCGTGTGGCATTCCAATTTCTTGCTATCGCCTTCATTGCTTCGCTCTTGCGGCGAAACTGTGACTTTTTTAAAGACGATAGTCTTTCTTGGGATACTTCAACGCAAAAGTTTCGTCTGGCTGGCTGTCTGTCTGTCTGTCTGTTCGTAACACGATTCAGCTACTCGGCCAAAGTTTAACTACTTTCTGAACGCCCTGCCATCTTGAACTGGTGTTTGCGTTCATACTTGTGAAGATATTCGATCAAAAAGCAAATACTACGCGTACCTGAGGCTCAACATTAATATGTAAGTGTCAGGTCGTGTGTTCTGTTATTAGAAAATACATAGGTACGCAATTCTAAAGACCCCAGTGTTTTCTAGGCTGCGCTGAAAATGCGACGCTGTGCACGAACTGCGACACTTTGAACGAAAAAGCCCTGTGCCGACGATAAGGTGCTGCCGCTGGCAGGGGCCCTTGGTCACGGTGTAATGCCCTTCGTTCAGCACAAGCTCATGTTTTTCAATGGTGTCCATATCTCGCGCGGCGCCTCCTCTATTTTATCAATGCCAGCCAGATGCGGCCAACTCAACGTAGAGTAGGCGCTGTCTGAGGCAAGGGAAAACATAGTAGTACGGCCGGCACAAGACTATCGTCTTTCGACGACATGATGTCGTATTGCCCAAAGCTCATCGCTTTCGGGCAATACGACATCATGTGAGTTCGATCGTCATTTGTGTAGTTCATTTCTTCAACGTAATTATCAATTGTGGTCACTAACGAAGTGGTCGTGTCTATTAAGACAAATAGACGGCTATGTGCTGCCTCTCTGGTGGTTCTTTTCGGATTCTTTGTAGCTGTTTTCTCTAAAATCTTGACAGGTAGTCTATGAAATGGAAAAGGGTTTGCATTTCCGAGGCTGCCGACACTAACAGCAAACCAGTGCCAGAACAGTTGCCACGACCTGCACCCACGACGCAGTCGTATCAGCGCCCTGAATTAAGAACAGCAACACGGGCAGCAAGGCAGGGACGGCGGCCACCACTCTCAGCACGTGAATTTCAAGCTGCTGCACTGGCTGAACAAAAATGCTACGACAGCATCTTGATCGGTCTCAGCAAACCGAAGTAGAGCTGAGAATCGAAAACCTGCATCTTGAAGAAAAACTTGTGGATACTTTCATTGGTTATACAAATAAAACAAGCGACTGAAAAACCGTCGCTTTGTTTTGTTTACAAGTTTCAACGCAAAACAATTTCTGGAGGCGAGTTACCTGGATGTAGATCTGCTGGCTGTGGTGATCCACAAATTCAGTACGTACAATGACTGCATAACCAATTTCTGAATCGCTGCTGCCTTTTGGCTGAGAGATTTGGGAGTCGGACTGTTAAAATTCGTTGAGCTACTCATGCTGAAGAGCACACTGAAATGCTCGCAAAGCTTCTCGAATGCGCACCATGCGCGAATCGCATGGCAGGCTTTTGGGATGTCGCATTCGATTCTCTTCCATGTTAATCAAAACCTTGCCTTAAGTCTACCATAGGTGTTTTCCACTCTATGACTAGCACGGCTGATGTGGTTATGTAGAATTGGCTGCTACGCAATAAGTGGACCGTTGAGCCCAATGACTTGGATGTGATCTGGTGTAAGTGGGAAGGCCTGGTCAGAGAGTATCGTAGATGTAGGGCAGCTCCTTCTATTTTACCAACAGGAGCGTTAAAAAAGGAACTCCGAACCACGCGGGAGAGGCTCGACATTCTATACGCATGAGAGTCGTGGCATCTTCCAGGGGCAACCACATTTGTAAACCTGAAACTGTATTTGTGGTCTACGAGAGCCAGAAAAATAATACTGCCACTGTAAAATTGAAGACAACAGTCAAAGTCGGTAATAACAGTTCTCTTTTTTAAAGGGGCAGTGACAAAAATTTCAAGTTCGAGATGTGGCCTTTACTCGATAGCTTGGTATGCGTAAGTAGTTTGAGCGAACTATGAATTGTGTCCCTTGCGTAGAAGTTGTTTTCTTTCGAGGGGCAAACGGCGTGCGAAGGCCAACGCAGCATTCTGCACCCTTCGACATCGACAGTACTATCACGCGTTGAGCGGCCACCCAGTCCACGCTTCAGGC
>JALIZH010018013.1:0-12306 GCA_030522465.1 Rhipicephalus appendiculatus
CGTTTACCTTCTCCTTTAACTTAGCAGTCAAACCATCCAATTCTTGGCTGAGTGAACAAAGTTAGAAATCTACAACAAAATAACCAAAACCTACTATCAAAGAGCGCTAGCTAGGTCTGGCAATACGAGAGGTAAAACTTCAGGCACTCACCACACCAGGGTAGCTGACGCTGGCCGATCCCACCGAGCTGCCATCCACTGTTAGGAATGGGGTTGCGTCGTATTCCACCGCTGCCACCACTGTTACGAATGGGGTTGCGTGGCCGGTGCGGACGCGTGCGGGTGTCGTGCTCCGGAGCAGTCATCAGGGACAAGTTGGAAGACTGAAAATACTTTATACAGAGTATTTTACATGTTGACGGTCTTCGTGAACAGGCTGAACAGGCACGGCGCTCCTCGATGCGCCGGATTAAATGTGGTGGTTGGGGTCCACCCCCATATCCTCCTCTCCAAGCGGTGGCCAAGAGTCCGCCAATCCTGCACCACCTGCTGGTGCACAATAGTGTCCACGCCTTCGCCTCCAAGGGTCAGTACCTGTACGATGACGAAGGACCACGAGACTGGGTAATGACCGCTCTGGTGACCCTGTTGGGGGAGACGGTGGCTTGTTGACAGCGCCTGTCGCAACAGGGTGGGGCAAGACCGGCCCGGCGAAATCAGCAAGGCGTCGGCAAGGGTGCGGCCCAACAGCAACGTGCGCGGGGCTTTGTTGTTCCTCCCGCTCTGGTATGTGGACTTGCAGTCGCGTAGAACGACGACCGGAGTCGGTGTTCGGGGCTGGCAAGGGCATGGCAAGGGCGTGGCACAACAGTTCCAAGAGAAGGCAAACGCGTGAGAGGGAGACAGAAAATTAGGTGGGCAGATGAGATTAAGAAGTTTGCAGGTATAAAGTGGCAGCAGAAAGCACAGGACCGGGTTGATTGGCGGAAAATGGGAGAGGCCTTTGCCCTGCAGTGGGCGTAGTTAGGCTGATGATGATGATGAATAAAGACAATATGGTCCATATTGCGGATTTTTTTATAGAAAGATAACATTCAGCGAAATATGACAGTGTGTATTAGCGTATTGCCAGAAAGTTTTGCTATAGAGTAAAAATAATTTGAGACGTATATAATGCGAAATAAAGTGTCCAGGTGGCGACAAAGTTGCAAAAATGTTCATTTTTGCACATGTTTGGTCGTAAATTCAACATTGAGGTGGTCCTAGTAAAAACAACCTTTATTGGCTACTCACTCAGAAAGTTTTATCGAATTGCTCTTTGTTTTAAGCGAGAAAAATAATTTTGAATGTGCGTTCTACCACTCTCTGCGTTTACACGTGTTTATACGCCGTAGCAATGCGTCCCAGCGGTATTTACAAACTGCACAGAGGCGGGGAACATCTAGACAACATAATGAACTTTGCCCGAGCTTGTTTAAATTATTGACCAGCTTTTATTAGTCTGAGTCAACGAGAAATGCGAAACCTACTAGACTGCATTTAACCACATGCAGCTGTCCGCTGACGGCCCGCACCATATGCTTACGCAGCACCGGGTAGTGGTACCGATGTGTGCAACACACCGTCACCTATAAGCTAAATTTAGAAGTAGGAAGAGCACTAAGATTAAGAAAACGATCTATCAAAATAAAAAAAAAGGGTTGTATCACGGATAAGTCGCAGTTAAAAACCAACATAATCGTATATAAGCGACCATACGTTGGTTCATAACTGCAACTTAGCTGCCGTGCAACACATCCTTTTTTTTTTTACTTCAATCGACCCTTTCCTTGATCGTGTTCTTTTTACTTCTAAATTTAGCGTGTAGGTAACGGTGCGTTGCACACATCGGTGCCATTTCCCGGTGCTGTGTAAGCATATGGTGCAGGCCGTCAGCGGACAGCTGCATGTGGTTAAATTCAGTCTAGTAGGTTTCGCATTTCTCGTTGACTCAGACTAATAAAAGCTAGTGAATAATTTAAACACCGCAGCCTGCGGATCCCTCAGCAGTGGTGCGAGGGAAGAGCTGAGACAGCTTCACAGGGGCAGAAAAAGCAAAAGGGACATCATACCTGCCTGCCACCTTTTTTGAGGTTGTAAGTCATCTTATGAATATAAGGACCCATTGTAGGCCTTACAGTGCTAGTAGCCGTGCTTGCTACCACCGGTTTCTTGCTGCCTTTAATCTTCTGCAGGAAAGTTTGCACCACTGACGTATGCAACAAACTAGGTAAGCCTGCCAAATAAGGTGCCTAACTTGTTTGCCAAAGGCAGCCTGCATCGTGTGAATGCATGATTTCTTCAGCGCGGAATCCAGGCAGAGCTGAGGAACACCCCGCTTTATCAGCTTAGAAGTAGCTGTATCTTAGATTCTTAGGAACGTGCATATTTCAGAAAAATCAGCGCAAACAAGAGGGAGCACAAGAAGAGAAGGACACAGTACGAGCGCAGTCTAACAACTGAAGTTTATTGAAACGAAAACATGAACGCAATAAAAACCAACACATGCGTGCGCAGAAAATTTAGGTGACGTCAAAGAAATGGTTGAACGTGCGTACCTCGCAATCTAGTAAACAGACTGACGGTTAGCTGGAAGATTATACGGTAGCTGCGTCATGACTGCATTAAAGAGCGTCGGGCTTAGTACGCTGCCCTGTGGCACTCCTTGGTTGACGACATGTTCTGACGTTGGGCCCTCCTGTGTAACCACAAAAATTTGTCGATGTTTCAGGAAGTCAGCGATCCAACGCAGAATCTTTCCTTTAAACCCCTGCAACGCCAGGCCCTCTAGTACATGGATGTGGCTTACTGTGTCATATGCTCGTTGAACATCAAGGAATATAGCAATAGTGATGTTTCCTTGCGTACGTTGGTCTTCCACATCTGTGACCAAGTCCAAAACGCAGTCCATTGTGCATCTACCTCTTCTGAAGCCGGCTATACTTTCTGGTAGCAGTTTGTTCGTGTCTTGCCACCATAAACTTCGTTCATTGATCATTTTCTCCATTACTTTCGAAACACAGCTTGTCAAACTAACCGGCCGAAACGAATCTAACTTCATAGGACTCTTGCCTGGCTTTAGCAACGGCACTACCTTTGATACTTTCCAACTTGCTGGGACCTTTTCTTCTTGCCAACTTTTGTTGTAAATGTCCAACAGGTGTAATTTTCCTTTCTAACATAAATTGGCAAGTGCGGCGTATGTAACACCATCTGGTCCTGGTGTACTTCTCCGTTTCACTGAAGACAACGCATATTGGAGCTCCTCTGGTGTGAAGCTATTATCCAGATCTGATGAACTAACCGCAGAAAATTTCGCTACAACCAACGAAGCCAATTCTGCCGAGGATTTATATTCGCTCGTTTCGACGGCCTTTCCGTTTCTCAATATTAGGTCGCAAAATTCTTCGGCAATCACACGTTCGCTCACTCCTCGAGACAGTGCTAAAGCCTGGAGTGGTCTCAAGTGGACTACTGGCTGTCGGAGGGCGCATACCATGTTCCACAGTTGAGATGCCGTGGTAAATGGAGAGAGTGAAGTGCAAAGATCTTGCCACCTTTTCGTTGAAAGCTTCTGCAGTTGGCCTTGCATAGCAGAAAACACTTTCTGGGCCACCTTGAAATCTTCCAAACTTCCCGACCTGCGATATCTTCTTTCAGATCGACGTCGTATAGCCCGCAAACGTTCGTACTCAGCGTCAACACCCGCATAACCTTCTGGGATGGGTACAGCCCGAGTAGCTCTTGTTAAAAAGTCTTTTTATCTTCGACGCATACGCTTCTGCGTCATAATAAGACTCAATATTTTGCCTCTGTAGTTCCCGAAAGACTGCCCAATTTGTAATTCTTGTTTTCCGATTACCTCTCGTTTTCTTCAGTTTTGGGTGATATATGAATACTGGTAAGTGGTCACTTCCTCTTGCATCAGCGTCTGTAGTCCAGTCCGCGCCAGCCGCTAGTTCAGAGGAGCACACAGTGATGTCTAATACGCTGCAGTAGTTATGCCCCCGCAGGAACGTTGGAGAACCGTCATTCAATATCGCGTAACCATGGTCTTCGCATATCTGTACTATAGCAGATCCCCTTACATCACTACGCTCACTACCCCACAATTCATGATGCGCGTTAAAATCGCCACATATTATTATGGGATCATGATCAGGTCTACACACTGCAGCCAATTCAGTGGATGAAACTTTTGCTTGAGGGTGCACGTATACACTAACTATGGTTACAGTAATTTGACCAAACTTCACCTTGCATCTAACAAATTCCGGGGCATCTGTTTTTGAAGCAGCCACCAGTGTAGATGGAATGTCTCGTCTCACACACAACATCACTCTGCTTTTTCCACCAGGGCGTTCTGCTTGGAACACCACATAATTGGACAGGCGAAAGTTAGTGGACACTCTTGGTTCGGAAAGACACAAAATCGGAAACCCGTACGTGTTGAGCAACGAATTTCCGAAAATCACCACTCTTATTCTGCAAACCATTGCAGTTCCACTGGAATATTGCACTTCTTTTGTACCAGTTAGATAGTCCGGTCGCCATTATTGTTACAAGATAAGATGCTCAAGGTCTAGCAGCAATTTCACTTCAGGTAGGGGAGCCTGCTTGCGGCAGGGATCGAAGAATCGCTTTAAGAGCCGCGAAGATTATTGGCAAAATGACTTGTTCGTTTCCGGCTGTCTCCGCCGAGTTCACATTTCTTGAAGAACCGTTCTTCAACAGGTTGCTGTGACCCTTCGCTTTGTAAGTGTACGACTCCTTGGGTGACTCTGCCCTGGCTGAAGTTGCCACGTCAGCATGTTCTTGGGCCCGGACTTCTTTACCGACGCGATGTCTTGGTGCTGAGCGCTTCAAAACTGCCGAGTAAGAGTCCTGTCACATCTGCATTGTGTCTCTTTGTGGTGCAGGAAACTCTTGAACTATATCCGCATTGGGCGCTGGACCTCTCTGTATCTTCTGGTAACCTTTTACAATTCTCTCTCTTTGCGCCGCCGATGCCAAGCGGTTGCGAGGGCAGCCTGAAAACGACGCTGGATGTGGTCCATCACAGTTTGCACACTTAGGTTGTCGCTTCGACGTGCATTCTTTGTAATCATGTGCACCCGCACTTACTTTGCATCTCTTGGTTCCCCTGCATGTCTTTGCCATGTGTTCATATCTTTGGCAGTTGTAACACCTTACCGCTGGTTCAATGTATTCCTCCACCGTGTGGACAGTGAAGCCTAGAGCAACTCGTCCGTCGTTTTGGCATGTCCAACAAACCTTACAAGAAGGTTGGACTATGTAGACCGATTTCTTACAAGAAGAGGTATGGCTCTGAGTCTGGCAAAAACAGCCATACTACCATTTACATTAAAAAGACCTGGGGATTTTCAGATTATTTTGCAAAACCAGCCTATTCAAATGGTAACAACTCATCGATTCTTAGGTGTGATTTTAGACCGGAGACTAACATGGTCGCATCATGTTCAGTTCCTTGAACAAAAAGTGAATCAAGCCATTCGAATCCTCCGTCATCTCAGCGGAGCTAACTGGGGCGGTACTACAGAGTCGCTGTTGGCTCTACATTTTGCGTGGATACGCCCCATGGTGAGTTACTCTTTGCCTCTGCTGCACAGACTTCCAGCCTCCACCGAAAGAAGACTTCACTTGCTATTGGCAAGGAGCCTGCGGGTACGTCTGGGGTTGCCACGGTCGACTTCTAGCGATTTGGTGTATGCAGAAGCTCGACAACCACCTTTGGCAGTACCCCGAGCAAGAGAAACGTCCAGACATTTATTTAGAATTTTCACGCAACATGACAGTCATCCTTTATCTGGCGAACTAACACACAGGACTGCCACGCGACTACAGGATAGTGTGTCATCATTCCGAGCAATAGTACCGGGATATAAACGATGGACACCGTCAAAACCACCTTGGACGCTGCCGGTTCTGAACGCTATCTGTGAGATAGATGGTATACGCAAGAAAGCCGACATGGCACCTCTTGCTTGCTTGCTTGCTTGATCCTTGTCTTGGCACTTACCCACTTCGGGGGATTGGCCATGAACCGGCGGTTAATATAGTGATATGTGTTAAACTTTAGACGATGAAGAAAAACTAATCGGTTGGCTGGGGAATATAGAAAAAAGGAATTTTTTTTTTCAGACGCTTAATTTATGTGCCAATATAATACTTAAGGGACAATACAGTGGTATGCTGTGATCCGCTCAAAGAAGGACAAGTGCAGAAAGTTGACTGAAGATAAATTATCACGGAATTCTTTTAGTGTCTCCAAGAAATTCACATACGGCTAAGCAGATGTTCCTGTTGCTATGGCCCAGAGCAGAAGCCCCAAGGGACAGAATATTTTCCGAATTAAGTGTAATGCCTAAGTTTCTGAATAAAATTTCGAAATGTTTTTTCCTATGTCTGATGAAGCGACGGCAAGCTCTAGTGGCGGTACAGATGGTGTGTCATCATTTTCATAATATGCACAGTGGAAAGACGAAGATATATACAGATGGGTCCTGCACTGAAGAAGCGTCAGCCTCTGCGATCTTTATACCGGAACTTGAAGAAAAGAGAATGTATAAATTATCACACAAATCTTCATCAACGACATCAGAATTGGTGGCTATTTTTGAAGCAGTCAAGTTTATCTGCGACAATTCTCGGACACGACAGTGGGTAGTATGCACGGATAGCAAACCCGCCCTTCAGATAATGAAACATGCGAGATCACCTTACAAAAATGGCGAAATAGCACAATGTATTGCAGAAACTGTGGAATATGCCTCAGCGCAGGGTCACAACATCGTATTTCAATGGATACCCAGCCACATTGGAATAAAGGGTAATGAAGAGGCAGACAGGCTCGCCAAGAAAGCCTTGAATGAAGGACGGGAGTATGGAATCTCCATGTCTGGGGCGGATATTCGAAATATAGTAACGCAAGGAGCTCACCACTGTTCCATGGAGAAGTGGTTTCATAGCCCTAAATCAAAGCAGTCATTACTTTATGAAGTTGACCCACACAGGAAATTCTCAATAGCGGCAGAGCTCCCACGATACATAGAGACGTTATTCCACAGACTACGACTGGAAGTAGCATATACAAACAGCTTCCTGCACAAAATACACCGATCCAGCTCACCGGAATGCTACTGTGGCCACGAAGATGAGAATGTTCGTCATATTCTTTTGGAGTGCGTAAAGTACGCAAATGAAATAGAAAAATTAAGGAAGAGACTAGCAAGTTTGGACAGACGCCCCCCTCACATTAAAGAAATTACTTGGACCATGGTCTGACATGAATCTTCAGAAAAAGGCGAACACCTTCCTGAAAGACTTCTTAGTGGACACCGGTTTGGATAAGCGCTTGTGATATACAGCTATGTGTTGTTACTTACGGAATGATGTGTCATACTGTGGGTAGAACTAGAAATGTGCACGTGTGGACGCTTTACTGCAGTGTGAACTTCTGAAAGCAAACTCTAGGTTATTTTTTTCTTTTATATTTTTTTGTAGTTGCTCATTGTGCATTTTGTGTAACTTTTTTTTTCTTCTTTTGTTTTGTTTTTTCGCTGCAGAACTCATAGATATGGAGTAGCCGAGGTAACATGAACCTCAACCTCTCCACAGCAAGACAGATTTATTTATTTATTTATTTATTTATTTCCAAATACTGCAGCCCAATGCAGGGCTATTGCAGGAGTGGGGTACATAAATACAATATGAAAGAATAACAGTAACATCACAACAATATCGTCACCTCCTAAGCACAATCGGGTACAGAATGAGACAAAAGATAGTAATGTCATTCAAATGACTCCAAAAAATCTGATAAGTTCATTTCACGAACAGAACCAGGTAGATCATTCCAGTAATCAATAGTCCTTGGAAAACAACTGTATTTGAACATGTTAGTACGTGCAAAAAAAGGCCTTATGTTAAGATTGTGACCACGTCTAGTTGGCAGAGCACTAGCATACACGATATAATTCTCATTAGATAGCCGGCATGACGAGTGAACAAAAAAGTGCAACAGTTTCAAAGAGTCGATATCACGCCTAGTGCACAATGGTGATAACTTCAAAGATTTCATTGCAGATGAGGGCGAAAAATCGTGGTCATATCGATGAAAAATGAAACGAACAGTTTTCCTTTGGACAGATTCAATTTTTTTCCACATCACACACTTTGTAGGATTCCACACGCACGAAGCGTATTCTAATATAGGATACAACAGAACAGAACAGACTGACGGTTCAGATATACATTCATCACCCTTTTTGATAATGAACGATTCAGCGAGTTCACGTGTCCTTTTGTCTTTGTGTTTCAGCATAATGACAGTGTTACTGAAAAAATAAAATAAAACATGGATGATCCCTCTGTCATAGAAATCAGTATATCATGAAAGTGAAACTTGTCTTGACAGAGGTAGCTGAGCGTTTATTGTACATTGTTTCGCGACAAGGGCGAATGAATGAATGCTGCAGTAACGAATTCTAATGTCACGCGAAGAACGGCAAGCAGCTCGAAACTTGCAGCGCGCTCCACAAGCAGAAAGGACGCACGAAAAGAAGAAACACAGGGCGAGCGCGGACTAACAACTGTCACAGCTCGACGCTTAAAGCGCTTGGCTCAAACACAAAGAAGGACGCAGGAAACGAACGCACAAGTATACACAGGACGAGCGCGAACAAAAGTCACAATTGTTACTTCTTTCTGTGTGAGCTGCGCGCTTCTTTCTCAAACGCGGCCGCTGCATCGAGAAAAGTGACCTTCGTGCTCTCTGTAACTTCAACGCATGCTTGCCGTGAAAGCACAAGATGTTCAAACGGAGCGTTCGAAACGATCGGACGTGTATGTGCATCGCTCCGTGTTTTGTGCCTCTCGTCCCTAGTAGCACGAATTGTTGCCGCAACGCTGCAGCAATGTTGTGAATGTTGTTGAATGTCGCGCAATATTTCGCAACGTTGTGGCAATGTTGCCAGATGTTGCTCAACATTCAACAACGTTCAGCAACGTTGCGTCGGTAATGTTGAGCTAATGTTGCATAGGGATGTTGTAGCAACGTTGGTAAATGTTGTCAGATGTTGCTCAACATTCAACAACGTTCAGCAATGTTGCGTCGGTAATGTTGAGCTAATGTTGCATTTGGATGTTGTAGCAACGTTGGCAAATGTTGACAGACGTTGGCCAATGTTCGGCTACCAGGCTGAAACATAGCCGCTGTAACTACGAATATTTCCTGCAAAACCGGTCTTATTTCCGTGGCATGCACAAGTTTAAACATTGGTCAACTGCTTGCCCATATGAAATATGTCATTGTGGCGGCACTGAGAGCGCACGCGTACAAGTGCAAGCCGCATCGTCAAAATAAATATCTCTAATAACTCGGATTAAATATGTACTTACATAAATTATTCTACTTGAGTGTTGCTTCTAACCCTGCGGTGCCGTAGGGGCAAGCGGTATGTATAAGTGAAACCGAAACGAAAGGAGGCTTTTGCTGATCAGCGGCAGTCCTACGGTTACTGACATCGTCAATGGCCGCGCGTAAAGTTTTTGTGGCTCTCCCGCAGAAAGTTGTGCGCGCTGTTTTCAATCTTCGCGTCGCTCAGCTGAAGCCTTCACATACTGGCTTAGGAAAAGAACGGTAAGTTTTTTTGCGGATCATTCAGTTGTCCGGTTAGCGGCCACTCGCAGAATATTCCGAGGTTTGCTCTTCTCGCTGTGTCTCTTATCTTGCTATGCGGAGCTCGCCGGCGAAAATTGCAGCAGGTTATGTGTGCACTGAGTCACTGAGTGAAGTAGGCGGCAGAAAAAAGTGTCCAAGAGCAACTAAGGCTGTCCATTCTGAGCTCGCTAGCTGTTTCGAGCCAAGTGACGACTGTTGCAGCGACGATCACTCGACGAACGAGTCAGCAGAGCGAGGGGCTAAAGTTCCGTTTTCTGACCCATCTGCTCGGCTCCCTCATAGTCGCATGGCGCGGTCAGTTTATCTTGCTCATCCGTTACAGACGAAGGTGATATGTATGGTTTTACTTCGTCGAGCGCTGAATCAGGCGCTTCCTCCTTGCCTAACGCCGAACAGGTGTTTTCTAGCTGCTCTGGAGGTGACAGGGCAAGTCCGAAGAGTCGCCCGCTGTTTTTGCATTTGCTACCTTTAAAATGTGGCTGCCTGTAACATTTTGCCGCAGCATATTGCTTTAGTAATTCTGTAGCCACAGCAGGTACATAATGTAGCGTACACCCGTTAGACTTTGAAGTTTTGTACTTTGAATATGTAGATAAATTATGCCGGGGCTTATTCATGGCAATGCATTCATCTCTGACCAGTGAAACTGAGTGGTGCTGTACGTGGTGCTTGATTGAGAATAACCAATAAGAAAGAGGGGAACACGAGTTGCAGGATGTATTCATTTTTTTGTAAGGCAGGTTGAGTGAAATTGGTGTCGGAGATGTAAAAGCAAACTAGCAAGAATTTCTCTGAATATGCCGAAGTGCTTCAGTTGACTTTTGTAGCAAGGCTCATAAAGCGCCACTTCTCTGTTTACGTCATTACTGCGCATGCGCCACTGCAGCAGCAGTTGTATATATAATCGCTCTTGTTCCTGCAATAAAGTTGTTCATCGCCTGACCCCGACTCGCACACATGGTGTCAGAAGTGGGGTCAGGCGATGAACAACTTTATTAAGCATGATGCTTTGTTCTGCCAATTTAGTTTTTTGTACTTTTCTTTTTGTCTCCAGAGAGGCAGTGCCGTCCTGAATTCAGCCTTCATCCATCACCTTCATTGTTATCCGAACGTTTTCTTTCTACCGTGTCAGTTTTTGTACAGCTAAGATAGCTTCAAAAGAGCAAGTCGCACTTATCTTTGTTCATTCCATGTTGTAAATGCTACAGCATCTATTCAAGGGTGCATTTACAGTATTGTATTGTTTATGTTAAGATACATCGACGAGTGACCACATAGTTATGGGCACCAGTCCTGTAGGATGATTTCTTATTTTATCCTGTGCCTTGTTCTATCCAGGATATTTCAAAAGGTGAAATTATACTTAAGTGCGATCATACTGTTCTGTGGGATTAGAGTATATGTCAAGCCTGCCTTTGCAGCTTTGTTAAAAAAACTTGATGAATGGCCACACAGTCATGGCTACCATCCTTGGAAGATTATTGCTCACTTATTCCTGGGTCACATTTTGTCTAGTCAAAACTGCTAGGATGTCTTCAAAAGTATCAGTTTGTTCAAACTATTTTGTAATGTTACAGTATGCACTATTTTTTTTTTCTTGACACTGCCAGCTTTACTATAAGACCAGCAAGCAACGGTGCTGATATCTTGCATTTTTTCAATTTTTGTTTACTTTTTCACTAGTGGAATCTGTCAATGTGATTTTGTTTATTGCTATAAGTCGGGGTCTTCATCAACACTGGTGGCCCTTTTATTGTAAATATCGCACAGCTAGCCGCAACGGGACCCTCATCAAAGATTGCGATCACTATTGATGAATGGAAATGTTTCTGCTGGGTGTGTTCAGATAAGAACGTCGGTGCATGTCCGCCGACCCCCTTTAATTTCGCCGAAAAAAATATATTTTGTTTTTCAGAGTCCCCAGGACCACAAAACCACTTTTTGGTATCGCCAGAAAAAATTTCACCTTCTTTAAAAAAATTCACAAGTGTCGACTGAGCCGCCATCGCCTCTTTCGAATTTCGCGAAAATGGGATTTTGATGAGACGCTACAAAAACACTATTGTAGCTGTAGGTCCGAAAAATTTTCTCCACATACTACGGATAGTTTGCGTTGAGAAAAAAATTATTACTTTGCAGTTCTGATGATGTTCTGCTAAGAAAAAAAAATCGCGAAATCGACACAAAGCTCAATAATGCTCACATTCAAGATTTTTTTCCTCCGCAAGTATAAATGCCAGACTTTCCAAAGTTTCTAAAAACATTTCCCTATGTTTGATAAACAAGTGTGCTTAACGAAATACCTGAGAGTGGCTTCAAACGTTAACCACAAATGTTCAACTGAGGACATGTCTCTCAAAATGCAATATTTTGAAGATCATTTAAAAAAAAAACACCATCTTCGATTTTCTTTAAACTCTCCATAATTAAAGCCAAGCACGTGTTCTAACTTAATCTGTAAAAAACATGTTGCATTATTTTTGTGAGGTCGGAACTACGAAGCACGAAATGTGGCCAAATTGACGTATAGTGAGTAACCACAACATTGAGCGAGCATGAAGCAATAGTTGCCATTATCGTTATTTTTAGGTCTCGAATGTCTTCTGTGGATTGACGGATTGTCA